>CAUYQV010078782.1:0-12400 GCA_963574575.1 Galagoides demidoff
GTGGTCCCAGCTACTTGGGAGGTGGAGGCAGGAGACTCGCTTGAGCCCAGGAGTTGGAGGTTGCTATGAGCTGTGATGCCATGGCACTCTACCCAGGGGGATAGCTTGAGGCTCCGTCTCAAAAAAAAAAAAAAAACCCAAGAGTTAGAGGTTGCTATGAGTTGTGATGCCACAGCACTCTACAGAGGGTGACATAGTGAGACTCTATCTCAAAAAAAAAAACAACAACAAAAAACAAGTGGCAATCTACCGCTATATTTGAGACTGTTGGAATTATCATAAGGATTGACTCAGTCACATGAAGTTACTTAATGATTAAGTCAACTCCAAATTGGGTTTATCTAATATTTGTTAGTACTTAGATTCTATCAAAACACCACCAAGCCACTTTTAACACAATCAAGTCTTTCCAAAGTCCATGACAATCTTCCTTTAAGCCCTCTCCTTTCTTTCTACAGTTCTTTCTGTTTGGATTTCATGTGCATTCTTAGAAAGGGAGAGAGCAGCTAAACTCTCACCACCTCTCCACAGGTGAGGGATTAGGGATGTGTATACAACTGAGTCACCTCCCTGTTCTGGCCACTCTCAAATCTAAGGTTTAACGAGGACATGGATAAATCTCTGCCTGAGATGAATGGAGGGTCCCCTGCTGCCCAGAAGACCAGAAAACTCCAAGGACTGCAAATGTGTTAGACACTCCCTTGGTATAGTCCTCCAGGAAGTATCTTCTCAATTTTCCCAAGCAAAATCATGGCAAGGACATTCAGTGATAGATGTTAAAGGGAAATCATAAGACAGCAGGAAGAGAGAGGAGCCTAAGAGACTGAAAAACATTAGATAATATAAAATGGGAAATCTGCAAAAAAGAATAGTCATATCATATTTCCTTCCAGCGACATCAACCCAGCTCATATCTCCTTTATTTCTCTATACGCTACCACCTCCAACAAGAGATGAAAGATATGTTTTCTAAAAATTAATCTGGGACATTTCAGATAACCTATTGAATTTGAATTCAATGCAACAAAGATTTACTAAACATAAGACATTTACCATGTGTAAGAAATTCAGACACTGAGATGCCATAGGCAGTCTCTCCCTTGATGCAGTTACCAGGGTGTAACAAGAAGTAGACAAGTGTATCCCATTAGACTGCAAGGCAAACAACACAGGAGAGGGGAGGGAAAATTCATCTAGCCTCCCCAAAGACACAGTCTGAAATGAATATCGAAGACCGGAGAGGTTTTAAACAGTAGAGATGAATGGGAATGGGAAGGAAATATCCCTTTCTTACATTCAGAAGACCATGAATAGAAGCTGGGGAGCCTGTTCGCTGGCAGAAGAGCAGTAGAGTACACTTAGAAGTAGATAGGAGCCCTCTCCTTGAAGGCTTTACATAGCAGATTAAGAAATTTGGACCCTCTCCCAAATTTCCATGAGGAGCCATGGCTGGTTTGTGAGCAGAGGAGTGGCCTAGGAGTTGTGCTTTAGAAGAATCACACTCTAGGAATGAATTATATAATGAACTAGAGGAGAAGACTGGAATGGAGCAACAAGTTAGGAGATGGCAACCACAGATGCCCCAGATGGTGGGAGCCTGTCTCGGTGGTGAGGGGAAACATTCCTCTGCTAGCTAAGATGTGGATCTAAAAGGTAGCCGGGCTATCCCCACCTTTAATGCAGCAAAGGCCAACCCTTCAGGCCTGGCTGCCTGCTCAAAAAGACTCTGACCAACTTCCTGTGCAGGACGCAGGCCGTCTGGAGTGGCGCCAGCCGGGCACTGGCAGAGGCGCGCCGGAAGCTCTGCAGCGTTGCTGTGCTCTGCTCTCCCACTTGTGCAACCCCCGGCACTCAGGGTGCTGTGTTCAGCTCCGGGACAGGAAGTTCCCAGAAGTCAGTTAGCATCCTGCGTCTGCTGCAGCCCCTCCACTCCACCACAGAAACCAGAGCCTGAGGCTTGCAGGTTGGGGGCTACCTCCCCAGGGCAGCTTTCAGTAAAAAGCAAGCTTATCTTAATGTCATGAGAAATAAGGAAAAAAACGTATCTTCAACTCTTGAGCTGAAAGAACAAAACAGAGCGAGTACACCTACCCCAAGTGCATGCTATCTTTGTTTCTTTATCTTTGTGGCCTGACTCTAAAATTTAGTCAAGGATAAGCTCATTTTTTCCAATCACACGAAATTTGAAAAATAGGAGGAAGTAGAATGGGAGAGAGACATCTTGATGCATCAAAACCCCTTTGCCTTTTCTCTTTATCTTGTATTCGCTGAGTTTTAATCTTAGCGGTTTTCCTACTGTAATGATTCAGAGATAAAGAAAAAATTTAATAACCTTTTCCATACCCGGTGTTGACAACCTAATGTGCATCCTTTGACACCTTTTACCATGTTCCTGTCGACATATAAAAATATAGATACAGATATCCAATATTAACATTGTCAGCACAAACATGGTGTTTTACTATTTCTCTATCTTGCAATTTGCAAGAATAATAAGGATTGAGGACATCGCTCTGGTCAGTAGCTATAGGATTAACCTGTTCTTTTTAATAACTACATAATATTCCATTATATGGATATGGCACAACATATCCAATTATTCCTCTTTGGATGGACATTCAGAACGTTTCCGGTTTGTGTCACAACACACACACCTCTACCAGTACCGTCCTGGCTGACACGTCATGAAGAAGAGGGCTCCCAGAGCAGAAGGAATTTTCTGAGCACTTAAAATATCCTGCTTTTATGAAATATACAGAAGAAATGTGTGACACAGTCCTTTCCTCTAAGAGCGCCATATCTGTATATCTGGAGAAATCAGCCTAACCCACACAAAACAGTTAACTGTGTAAGACAGGACTGAACCATGTTCTATAGACTTCATGCAAACAAGATGCCAGGTTGTCCTTCTGCATATGACAGATTGGAGAGATAACTCAGGGGACCCTTTAGTCCTGATACTCTAGGAGCCTTCTCTAATTGAGAATGGGGGGAAGTCTGTAGAGGAGGAAGGACTAGAACAAGGTCTGAGAATAGTTTAAAATCAATATAGAAAAAAATTGTATTTTGAGTGACAAATGAGTCAGGGAACAGCAATGACATTAGCCATGTATACGTTTAAGAGAGGGACAATAAGCAGTCCCTTCTCCAAGGTGTAGCATTTCCCAACACCCTCCTCCCAAACTCCTTCCACTTCCTTACTCCCTGCCCTCTGCTTAAAGGCCTGTAAGAATCCCAACCTTGGCTGACACAAAACACTACAGTAACACTGATTTAAAATGCATTACTTCTAGCCAGTATTAACTTGAAAATACCCCAAAGCTCTTCTCTCCCTATTCTTCCCATGCCCCACCCCTTCCCCCCCATACACACACACTCCACCTTGTTCTGGGCCCTTCAAACAATAGCAGTTCTTTAAGCTGTTCCTGTCCATCTGGAAAATAACATGAATAACATGGAAGAAAGCAATAATGACATTTAAGTGATTGTGATTTAAACAAAAACTAGGGCCAGGCACAGTGGCTTATGCCTCTCATCCCAGCACTTTGGGAAGCTGAGGCAGGAGAATCACCTAAGGCCAGGAATTCAAGACCAGCCTGGACAACATAGTGAGACCCTGTCCCTATAAAATATTTTTAAATTAGCCAGTATGGTGGCATCACCTGTAATTCTAGCCACTCAGGAGGCTGAGATTAGAGGGTTGCCTGAGCCCAGGAATCTGAGGTTGCAGTGAGTTTTGATCACACAATTTCACTCCAGCCTAGTGACAGAGTGAGACCCTGTCTCTAAAAAAATAAAATAATTTTTTTTTTCATAAACTAAGTTCCACTGATAACCAAACTAACATTGATAGTATTGGCCTTTCAGACCATGTTGTAATAATATGTTTGCAACCAAATCCATTTAAATATAAAACATATTTAATAACATGTTTTAAACTTTATCAATTAGTAAATATGATCTGAGCTTAATGTATGCAGTACTTATATATCATGCCTCAATACTGAATATAAGTAGCTCTATGAGAAAGTTCTAAAAATGAATAGGCATGAGTAAATTAATGTGCATTTTGTCTTGAAGGCTTGAAATTTAAAAGGCATGTGTGATGTTTAACTGAGGGGCACCACAGAGAAGCCTGTGGTTCTCTTTTTTCACTGTCCCTTTCAGTCTAAAATTAGCTTTCAACATATTTTTTTTAACATTAGGAAAACAAGATTCACTCCCAGGATGTTAACTTGAATGCCAAGTTTGAAGACATAATCTTGACAGTCATATTACAGAAAGAATAAGAATTTTTAATAAGGAAGGTAAGTTGTTGAGTTTAAATAAAACCTAATTTGTTGTGTCTTTCTACTTAGCAACAGAATTTTTTCAAATGCCCCTGACCTCCATTTCACTAGCATAACCACAAAGACAACTGAGGCCTGAGACATTATTAGGGAGGGAGGGTCCTAAGGCCTCCCTGTGGCTCAGCTGATTAGGACTCTTTTGGCTCTTTTCTTGGTGACTCTATACTCCCTTCTCTTCACCAAGACTCCCCCAATATTGTCTCTAAATGATGTTAAATCTAGATTTTGGAATGTACACACCTAACATCAAAACTCATAGCAATTGTTACCTGGTCAATGTGCAACCAATTTAATACCAGTGGTTTAAAAGGTACAATATGATGGCAGTTCTTTTGACATCACAGTCCCCATTGTCCTGGCTGAGGTGGACCTTTGGCTGTCCTTGCTCCACCCTAGGGATGGAAGTGGGCTTGGCCAAAGGCTGTAAAACCAAGGTCTCATGTGATAGAAATAGCCAGGCTGGACATGTTCAGGCCTGTTCCTCTCTAGGAGCACCCTGAGCATATCTGGCACTATGTGAACACATTTTGCATCTTGAATCATGACCAATCACAAATACTGAACCAAGGAGACCGAGAGAAGTGGAAAGAAATGATCTGAGGAGCCAGAGACCTGGTCCAGCCTGGATCAGGCTTATATAACCTCGGGCAAGTCACAAAGTCAACACAAACTTTTGTTTCCTCACTAGAAAAAAATGGGTTAGAAATGATCAATTCCCCCAAGAATAGGAGGAGAGATCAGTTTTTAGAGAAAAAAACAACACAATGGGTCTAGGTCAGGGTAAACGCACTCTGCCAGTATGGCAGGACCAAGGAGCGTGTCACCCACAGTGTGGGAACACCCAGAACTGTGGACAACTAAAGGACCTCTCTTTTTTAGAGCTAAATGGGCACAAAAAAAAATTGGCTAATGGTTATTTGCTGGATTGCATATCAAAATCCCCTGGCAAATTTTATCCCACCCCATAAGCCTGCTATAGTAAGTTGTGGGTGGAAATCCTAGCATAGGCACTTGAAAAGGCTCTCCAGGTGTGTATCGATCACGAGTGCCTTGGAAATGATGATCTGATTCTTCATAGCAATGCCTTGGAAATGCTGCACCTTTGACTCAATAATCCCATTTCAGGAACACTATCCTATAGAGATAATAAGCACATGGATAATTTGTTTTTTGTTTCTTCTGTATCTTTGTTCTTTTAAAAATGTGGCTGTTAGAAAATTTTATTGTATTTTATTTTATTTTTGAGGATTCATTGAGGGCACAGAGAACCAGGTTACACTGATTGCATTTGTTAGGTAAACTCCCTTTTATAATTGTGTCCCGCCTCCAAGACGTGTGTCACGTGGATAATCTGTATATAAAGATTCTCATAGCAATGCTATTTACGATAGTAAAAATTTAAAAGGAACCAATGGCAAAGCTAGAGAAATTATTAAATAAGTTACAACACATAAACCAAAAAGACATACAAATGGCCAAAAAGCTCATGAAAACATCATTAATCATTAAAGAATGCAAATGAAGCCACAATGAGATACCATTTCACACACACTAAGTGGCGAAAACAAAATAAGCAAACAAAAAAAACAGAAAATGTGTGTTGGTAAAAATATGAAGCAATTGGAACATTGCTGATTAGAATCTGCTTACAAAATAGTTTGGTGGCTCCTCAATAAGTTAAACATTGAATTACCACATGACCCAGAAATTCCACTCCTAGGCATATACCCCTACTGAAAATGGGTGTTCAACCAAAACCTTACACACGAATGTTCATAGCACCACTATTCACAATAACCAAAAGGTTGAAACAACCCAAATGTCCGTCAACTGACAACTAATGAATGAATCAACAAAATGTAGTATAGCTATACAATGGAACATTATTCAGCCATAAAAAAGGAATAGTGTATAAGGATAGGATCTATCTATAATGTGGCTAAGCCTTGAAAACATTACACCAAGTGAAAGAAACCAGACACAAAAGGTCATGTGTCATATGATTCCATCTATACAAAATACCCAGACTGGGAAAATCCAAAGAAACAGAAAGCAACTTAGTGATTGCAAAGGACTGGGAGGAGGAAGGGTGGGAAATGACTGTTTAATGGATACAGAGTTGTCTTCTGGCTTGATGGGAACGCTCTGGACCTAGACAGTGCTGATGACTGCACACATCGAGAACCCACTGACTGCCACTGAAATGCACCTTTTAAAGTGGCTAAAATGGTAAATGTTATGTGTATTTTGCCACAATAGAAAACAAAAAAGTCGTAATATATAGAAAAAGGATATTTTAATTATTAAAATTGATCTTTTTGAGGCAGTTTCATGAGATGTGAAAGATGTGCAAAAGAGCAGTCTATGAAACTACTTACAGCGTGACCCCAGCTTCATAATATACATGTAAATACATACAGAAAAAGGAGCAGAAAAATTATAAATACGCTAAACCATATTATGAGCAGATACATTTTCTACCTATTTTTCTGTAATTTCCCATATTTTCTATATTATTTTTGATAAATCATTAGGAAATATTATTTTTAAAAAGAAACAACTTTTATTAAAAATGGGACCACTTGACACTTGGGAGCACAGATATAAAAAGATAACTAGAGTAATAAAGGGTCTAAGTAGCATGCAGTGGAATGATTCAAGTGGCGCCAGCGAGACAATATTATGGAGTGGAGGAGGCTGCAACAATCTGGAGAACGTTCTGTCTAAGCTAGACTTGTGGCCCCAGATCATTTGAGTTTTCAAAGGACATCAGAGCTCCAGACTTCTCAGTAAAATGCCCTGATTTTTAAATGTTGGCAATTTAGTCAAGATTTTTCAAACACCACAAGCCAAACAAAACACATCTGTGGACCGGATGTAGCCCACAGGCGCCAGTTAGCAAATTCTAGTTTATAGGAACAGGAATGTTTAGCCTGGAAAAGAAAAACTTTTGAAGGAACATAGTACTAGTAACTTCAATTTTCTGAAAAATCACTATGTGGAAAAAATGGGTGGGCTAATTCATTGCCTCTATGAGGCAGAGCCCGATGTGAAGGCTGGGTGTCAGCAGCAAGATGGGGCCCAGGACACCAGGAGGAGGCTCCGATTAGAGCAGCTGTCCAACAACACAGGGGCTCCCAAATGCACCAAGCTGCCCATCCCTGGTGTGTCCCAGCAAAGGCTACATAACCGGGATTCCTGCTCTGGGCCAGGGGTTGGACCAGGTCAAAGGCTCCCAATTGTGGCTGAGCAACAGAAATTTGAGGAAAAAAAATGCAGATTCCTGGACCCCATCCCAGAACCACAGGGTGAGGTCCAGGAGTATGTATTTTTAAAAATTGTCTCAGTTGCCTGA
This sequence comes from Galagoides demidoff, assembly GCA_963574575.1. Taxonomy (NCBI): domain Eukaryota; kingdom Metazoa; phylum Chordata; class Mammalia; order Primates; family Galagidae; genus Galagoides; species Galagoides demidoff. Next base: position 7,705 of record CAUYQV010078782.1, read on the forward strand.
CAAATGATTTAGAACCACTGTGCTAATCTCTGACTCTGACATGGGAATTCCAGTATTTGGATCCCTGGCTTACCTACCTGACCAGTTAGGAAGGAAGGCGGGATTGGGGAAAGGAAGAACAGTTTACAGGTACTATCATGGAGCAGGCCCTGTGCTAACTGCTTTCCTTAGGTCGCCTCTCCCTATTTTCTCAGTAACAAGTCAGACCTGAAGTGATGCCCTCTACTCCATTTCCCTGAGAGACAGACTGGGGCCCAAAGGGTCTGAGGAAGTCCTGGGGAGGTCACCATCATTCACTGAGAAGATCTTTCCTGCTCCAGATCCTCTGCTAGTTCAACTACACACACTGCCCTCTTCTCACTCATTCACTTACTCAGCAACAGTCCTCCCTACCCTTGGCAGCCCAGGCAACACACTAGGCAGAGGGGAGTCAGCAGTGATCCAGACCCAGTCCCCAGGCTTAAGCTTTAGAATCTGGGGAGGAAGCAGAAGAGTCAACAAGGACATCAGAGTGGGAGCGAGCACATCCCCCAGGAGGACACGCAACCCAGTCTATGTCATCAAGGAAGGCTCCCAGGAGGAGGGGACAAAAGAAGAGGATCTCTCGGCTGAAGGTGCAGCATCTACAAAGACCCAGATGTCAGAAGGAATCATACACACGTGTGGACACACAAGCAGTTAAAGGTGGCTGGAGCATAGAAAGGAAGGCACGAGGAGAGAAGATGAGACGGGGGTGGGGGTGCTGGGCAAAGCCACAGCAGGACTGTCATCAACCTCAGAGAAACAAGAACCAGGTAAGGCTTACCACACTGGGTGACAAATTCAGATCTACCTTTTAGGAAGGTCAGACTGGCTGCCGTGTGGGAAACAGATTAGGAGGCTGTGGCAGTAATTCAGCTAAAAGGAGATGACAACCCGCACCGAAGAGGTTGCAGGGCAAAGGCTGTGTGCAGAGAGATGATGTATGTTCATTCATTCATTCATTCATTCAGTAAATATCACAGAGCCCTTATTTTGTGCCAGCCACTCTGCTAGGGGTTGATGTGCAAGGATGGATAAAAGCAAACACAGTGTTCACCCTGTCAGCCCTCCGCTAGGCAACAGACATTGTGAAAGTATTTCCGAAAATATTAGATATGTATGAAAGCATCTGGGGTAGGTATGCTATCAATAACACAGGAGGGAAAGGATGATACAGGGCTGACTCCTCCATCGCCAATTCTCAAACTGCATAAGAGCCACATAAGATAAATCTGAAAAGCTATAATAAGGCCAGTACTCTTCAGAATTATGTTCCTAATATTCATAAATAAGAACATAAATCAGACTGCTGTCAGTTGTTGAAAGTACAAAAACTCTACGTACATTTTAATTCAACAGTCTTCGAATAGAAATGATTGATCTTAAAAATGGGAATGAGATATTAAACTAATAAATTAGAAAGATTATCAAAAACTTATTAAATGTAGGGATACCCTAAATTAAAAGAAAATTCTCCTTGCTGTATTTGGGAGCATTGCTAGGTGCTGTGGGAACAAGTTTGGATTTACCCAAAAACCAACCACACAACAAACAACGGGACAGTGATGACTTGGAGGGAAGGGGGAAGGCACCTGCAAACTGTGCTACCCATTTCCTCAGTGACTCTATTCAGGTGACAGTCCCAGCTTGCTGGTGAGGCCAGAATGTTCTTGTTGTCTAAGTCACAGCCGCAACATTCTTTTCATTCTTTTCGTCCATCTCATGTAATAACCCCCCTCCATTAAACAGCTCTGCCTGCGGATGGGGCCCTAACCTGCTTCTTTTTAAAACGGGCTTTGCATTTTTGGGGACCGAGGGCCTCTCAGATGACCCTTCTGATCTTTTATCATTCCAGCATCCCAAAGGCCAGCAAAAAAAAATGTACATTATAGGGCGGCACCTGTAGCTCAGTAGGTAGGGCACTGACCACACGCACCAAAGCTGGTGGGTTCAAACCCAGCCTGGGCCAGCTAAACAACGAGAACAACTACAACCAAAAAAAAGCTTGGCCTTGTGGCAGGAGCCTATAGTCCCAGCTACTTGGGAGGCTGAGGCAAGAGAATCGTTTAAGCCCAGGAGTCTGACGTTGCAGTGAGCTATGATGCTACAGCACTCTACTCAGGGTGATAGCCTGAGACTCTGTCTCAAAATAAATAAATAAATGAAAATAGTACATTATAAAAAGAAAATGTTAAACGATTGCCCAAAGTCCCTCATTCGACCTAGTCACTGATTCAACCAGAGGTAACATCCAAGCTACCTGACGAGCTTTTTAGAAATACTCATGTCATGATCCCATTGTAACCTCCTCCAAATATCAGGCCTAGACTTAAATATTCTTTTTAAACCTCCATATGTAATTCTGATAAATGTTCCTGGGTGTAAGAACCAGTGGTTTGAAGTAAAATCTATTTTGTAATCGTTCTTCTGTGTATTTGCTAATAGAGGGATAAGGGAATGCTCCTGTCATTGTTTATTATTAAAGTGTAACATTTGCTTCTGAGTATGCATGTTGTTGGCGTTCTGAATCTTGTCAGTTTAACTTGAAGGCCTGTGATGCAACACTTTTTCTCTTCTGCTAAGCACTTAATCATTTATTCTCATAGGCTAGTTTGTGAACACATTCCAAAGTGGGCCAGTGAGGAGCTTGCTGCATGAAATTCCACTGTGGAACGTGGGTTTCTTGGTGGGTGTTGGTGGTAGTCTGTCAAGTTTATGAATTTCTTGATTACCATGCATATGATGAAGGAAATTAGCATGCAGTCATATATGCAGGCTCTGAACTGGATCTTGTCTGCGAGGGGTAAGACCACAATTTATCTCCAAGAGCCTTGCCAACTTCCACATTACTCCTCACCTTACAGAGATTTACTTGTATGTACCAACTTGGGGAAGTAGACTTAACAAAGTTCACACAAACATGTAGAGTATGGGTCTCGCTCTAGCTCAGGTCTTAAACTCAGTGAGCTCAGGCAGTCAGCCCACCTCAGCCTCCCAAAGTTCTGGAAATACATGCATGAGCCTGGCCTGTAATGTTAACTTTAAAACAAAAATTGTATGGTTACTCTTTTCTTTCAGACTTCTAAAAATAAATATAGATTTAATTTGTTGTAAGGATTTGGCTCAATTTGTTTTCCATAGAAACTAGGGTCCATGAGAAGATGATCAGATTAGACTTGTTTGACTCACTCACAGGTGCACTGCTTTGTGCAGGACAAACCCTCGTACATAATCATGTGTTTTCTTCATGACAGTTTTCCAGGGATTGCTGTGTGTTTTCTTTGATTGTATCCTCAAGGCAATTAAAGATTTTGTAACACCAAGTGATTCTTTGCTTATTTTTAGTCTTACTGAAAATGACACAACTTCATTTTTAACTCTAATGACATTCTCAGCATTCTCTTGTGTTGAAAACATTTTAATTTCTTGCTTTTTTTTTTTTTTTTTTAATAGTCTCACTGTCACCTTGGGTCGAGTGCCATGCCATCATTGGTCACAGCAACCTCAAACTCCTGGGCTCAAGCAATTAATCTTCTTGCCCCAGCCTCCCTAGTAGTTGGAATTATAGGCACTTGCCATAACACTCAGCTAATTTTTCTATTTTTGGTAGAGACAGGGTCTTGCTTTGCTCAGACTAGTCTCAAAGTGAGCTCAGCCAGTCCACCCTCCTTGGCCTCCCTGAGTACTAGGATACAGGCAAGAACTACCACACCCAGCCAGATTACAGTATGTTGAGCAAGATGCCAGTATATCTAACACAAAGCCTACTTTGTGATGTGTGGACTCCTAAAAGCGAAAACAGTCGTGGTAGGGACATTTCAAATACGGTTTCCACTGAAGGTGTATTGCTTTTGCACTGTAATAAAATTGAAAATCCTAAGTCACATGAGACAACCATATACTAGGTTCCCAAGGCTGAAGAAGTGAAGGGGACATATTCCTAGCCAGCTGATAATGGCCCAGGGGCCAAGAAGATGACTGGAAGATTATGTTGGAGTAAATCGCACGTTCTTTTGTGAGCTGAGTATGAGGCAAATGTTTCATTGGAAGTCATGACTGGGTTTCTAGAACTCATCCTTCATACCAGGAAGATTAACACATAAAGCCAGATCTGATGGGAGAAAAGTGAGTGCAACATTTTTGTTCTAAAGAAAATATTCTGGCCCGCCAAACAACAATGACAGCTTTAGCCAAAAAAAATAGCCAGGCATTGTGGCGGGTGCCTATGGTCCCAGTTACTTGGGAGGCTGAGGCAGGAGACTCGCTTGAGCGCAGGAGTTGGAGGTTGCTGTGAGCTGTAATGCAACAGCACTCTACCCAGGGGGACAGCTTGAAGCTCTGTCTCCAAAAAAAAAAAAAAAAAAAATTGTAATTTTAATTTGTTTTTTAGGAACAATAATAAACATCAAGTTGAATATTAAATGCCTGGAATGTATTTAAGTCAATCTTTAATAAAGATTCACTTACTTGGCTCGGTGCCTGTGGCTCAAGTGGCTAAGGCGCCAGCCACATACACCTAAGGTGGCAGGTTCGAATCCAGCCCCGGCCTGCCAAACAACAATGATGCCTGCAACCAAAAAATAGCCAGGCATTGTGGTGGGTGCCTGTAGTCCCAGCTACTTGGGAGGCTGAGGCAGGAGACTCGCTTGAGCCCAGGAGTTGGAGGTTGCTGTGA
>CAUYQV010078790.1:0-22506 GCA_963574575.1 Galagoides demidoff
ATATTAAAAATTCCAGAGTAACTAGTATATATACTTGATTATTTTATTAGGCCTCAGTTAAAGATATTTATGAGATTTTTTAAGAAAATATTTTGAGGCTCGGCACCTGTGGCTCAGTTGGCTAAGGCGCCAGCCACATACACCTAAGGTGGCGGGTTCGAATCCCCAGCCCGGGCCCGCCAAACAACAATGATGGCTGCAACCAAAAAATGGCCGGGTGTTGTGGCGAGCACCTGTGGTCTCAGCTACTTGGGAGGCAGAGGCAGGAGACTTGCTTGAGCCCAGGAGTTGGAGGTTGCTATGAGCTGTGATGCCATGGCACTCTACCCAGGGGGATAGCTTGAGGCTCTGTCTCAAAAAAAAAAGAAAATATTTTGATTATACCATGAAAACTATAAAATGATTGAACTATTCCACATTTTTCAGATTTTCTTCAGTCTCATTCTTTATCTGTCTCAATCTTCTCTGCAGAGATCGTCTATTAATGGTGAAGTGCAGAGGGCTACATGTTGTTAAAGTAAACTCTTGATTTTTCCATATGAATACAAAATTCTGGGGAATATGTACAAAAACTTGAAAGTCTAGGTTGAGAGAGGAGGAAAGTGGGAGAAGGAAGGCAGTAGGGAGAGAGGGGAGGAAAGGAGGATGGGTGTGCTCTCACCCAGTGGGCACAATGTAAGGGTATACAGCATACTCCCTGGGTGAAGAGCTCAACTACAACTTGGACTTTACCTACAAACACAATGTACCCTTATATTGATCTAGAATTTTTTTAAAAATTAAAAATTCTGGGCGGCGCCTGTGGTTCAGTAGGGCGCCGGCCCCAAGGGCAGTCGGTTCAAACCCAGCCCTGGCCAAACTGCAACAAAAAATAGGTGGGCGTTGTGGCAAGCCCCTGTAGTCCCAGATACTTGTAGGGGCTGAGGCAAGAGAATCGCCTAAGCCCAGGAGTTGGAGGTTGCTGTGAGCCAGCACTCTACCAAGGATGATAAAAAAATAAAATAAAAATTCTAGGCTTGGAGCCTATAACTAAGCGGCTAGGGCCCTGGCCACATACACTGAAGCTAGCAGGTTCGAACCCACCCCAGTCTGCCAAACAATAATGACAACTACAACAATAAAATAGCCAGGCATTGTGGTAGGCACCTGTAGTCACAGCTACTTGGGAGGCTGAGGCAAGAGTATCACTTAAGCCCAAGAGTTTGAGGTTGCTGTGAGCTGTGATGCCACATCACTCAAAGGAGGGTGACATAGTGAGACTTTGTCTTAAAGAGAAAAAAAAATAAAAATTTTAGGCTGAGCTTTCACAGTTTTTGTTGTTGTTGTTGTTGTTTGGTTGGTTGGGGGTTTTTTTGAGACAGACTCTTACTTTGTTGCCCTTGATAGAGTGCCAGGGCATCACAGCTCTCAGCAACCTCAAACTCTTGGGCTTAAACGATTCTCCTGCCTCAGCCTCCCAAGTAGCCGGGACTATAGGTGCCTGCCACACGCTGGGCTATTTTTAGAAATGAAGTCTCACTCTTGCTCAGGCTGGTCTGGAACTTGTGAGCTCAGGCAATCCACCTGCCTTGGCCTCCCAGAGCACTGGAATTACAGGTGTGAGCCATATAGCCTGGCCTCAGCTTTCCCAGTTTGAATCACCTCTCTATGTGCAAACCAGTTTTAACACTAGTCAAAAACAAACAAAATTAGAAGAATAAGTCTCCTAGAAACGAATCCATACAATAATCTTAGATTTTGCATTCTAAGGAGTGTTGCATCACTTTGTTTATCCAGTAGCACAGACAATAAATAGTTACCTTAAAATAAATTTGTAACTTTGGTAACATTACTTTCAAAAAATAACTTTAAACTTCTGACAATATAATATACATATTTGCCTGTGTTTCTTCCCAAACTTTACTAAAATAATTTTGAAAGAAGATGACCCAAATGCAGAAGGATAAAGATATTGAGTGAGGAGACAGCTAATGAGATAGAGAGAGTTCAGCAAAATTTTGAATGAATCTGTGAAGCTGATGAACAGTGTAGAAATGCTGCTTCTTACAACAATGATGGCTGCAACCAAAAAATGGCCGGGCGTTGTGGCGGGCGCCTATGGTCCCAGCTACTTGGGAGGCGGAGGCAGGAGACTCGCTTGAGCCCCAGGAGTTGGAGGTTGCTATGAGCTGTGATGCCATGACACTCTACCCAGGGGGATAGCTTGAGGCTCTGTCTCAAAAAAAAAAAAAAAAAAATAGCACTTTGGACACCAGAGAGAAAGGATTGATGAACTTGAAGACAGGTCAATCAAAATAATTCAAACTGAAATAAAGAGATAAAAAAACTGATGAACAGAATATCAGAAAGAGGGGCAAACAAATAACACTGATAGTTTTTTCTTTTTTTCTTTTTTTTTTTTTTTTGAGATGGAGCCTCAAGCTATCCCCCTGGGTAGAGTGCCATGGCATCACAGTTCATAGCAACCTCCAACTCCTGGGCTCAAGTGAGTCTCCTGCCTCCGCCTCCCAAGTAGCTGGGACCACAGGCGCCCGCCACAACACCCGGCCATTTTTTGGTTGCAGCCATCATTGTTGTTTGGCGGGCCTGGCCTGGGGATTCGAACCCGCCACCTTAGGTGTACGTGACTGGCGCCTTAGCTGATTGAGCCACAGGTGCTGAGCCCATTTCATTTTTTTCTAAGACTATTTCATTCATTAAATACTGATTGAGTGTTTTCTTGTACAAGGCACTGTGCTGTCTTTAGAGATGTATAAAGGAAGCATTAAACATAGAAATCTCTGTCCCAGGAAGTTTGCAGTCTAGTTCTGTAATGACAGCATTAGCATAAGTGAATATAAAGTGTGATGTTTATATGACATGGTGCTTTCTTGGCTGATTTAGGCCTCAATACAAAGCATACTCAGCCTGCTGAAGTTAGTAAATATGCATCTAGAACATAAGAACTGTGTATTATTTATCTTAATATCTTCTTTAGTACTTTCTAGTTTGAACAAACAAATCTGTACTTGTTTTAGACTTCAAGGAATATAAAGAATATATTTATTCTTCAAGAATATAGACTTCAAGGAACCTGTTGTATATCTTTTTCATGAACCCAAAGAGAAGATTTTTAGAACCTTTTTGATGTTAGAATTCATGTGTTCCTGAGGAGCCTTGTCAAATTGGATTGAAATGAAATTTTCATGTGCCTAATATAGAACTGAAGGAAGAGAGCTTATCTATAGAGTATTTGTTTTGGTGGGAGTCATCATCTTTTTCTCTTATTGAGGCTTCATCCTCCATTTACTCCTACCTCATGGGCAGAAAGTGAAAAAGAGTTTATCCCAGCTACAGTACAGTATTTTAGAACTGTGGGCAAGCTACCCTCAATTTATTTGTTTTGGATCTCAGTTTCTATGTATTACAGCTTAATTCTGGTAAAAGAGATCTTTGTTCAGAACCTCTCCAACAGTTCCAGACATTCCAGGAGCCATGTGGAAACAGCATAGGATGGTTAAAAGAGTAGGCTGTGGAGCTGGCCTGCTAGTGTTCACATTCTGAGTCTGTCACTTTCTTGGTCTTCTATTTGTTTTCACTGTCCTTAATTAGAGATCATAAATGTTAGACATCTATTAATTGATTCAGTTTATTCTCCCTACTGGGATTTATAGCCCAGGACAAGAATCAAAAGAGAAATCTAGCATTTTATACTTATCTAAACACTTCTCATCAGAGATCATAATGAATACTATATGTGTATTAGGCACAAGACACGCATATAATTAATTCATGTACTAAGTATTTCCATGCTTAGTATGATACAAAGGAATTTTTTTTTTTTTTGGAGACAAAATCTCACTATGTTGCCCTGGGTAGAGTGCCGTGGCATCACAGCTCACAGCAACCTCAAACTCTTGGGCTTAAGTGATTCTCTTGCCTCAGCCTCCCAAGTAGCTAGGACTACAGGTACCCACCACAACGCCTAGCTATTTTTGACTGTAGTTGTTATTGTTGTTTGGCAGGCCCAGCCTGGGCTCAAACACACCACCTTCAGTGTATGTAGCTGGCACCCTAGCCACTGAGCTACAGGCGGCTAGCCAAAGGAATATTCTTTTTTGAGAAAAGATGAATTCCAAAGGAAAAAAAAAGCCAAAGTTAAAAGTTACATAAGGACTAGAAGTAGTAACAGAACATGGCTTTCTCTCAGCCTCCTTCCTATAGTTGCCAAAATTTTTTTTTAACCAAACTTTTCTCTAAAGAATGTTTTGTGGGGCTGGGCATAGTGGCTCATGCCTATAATCCTAGCACTCTGGGAAGCTGAGGCAGGTAAAATTGCCTGAGCCTAGGAGTTCAAGACCAGCCTGAGCAAGAGTGAGACTCTGTCTTCTGGGCTTGTGTGGTCGCAGCTACTCGGGAGGCTGAGGCAGGAGGATCACTTGAACCCAAGAGTTTGAGGCTGCTGTGAGCTATGATTCCATGACACTCTACCAAGGGCAACAAAGTGAGACTCTGTCTCAAAAAATACAAAAACAAACAAAGAGAACATTTTGTGACAGAAGTTCTTTTCTTAGAAAGCCTGTCATGTAACCACAAAAAATGTATCTCTTTCAGGGGAGGTACATTTTTGAGCACAGGAAAGGCTTTTTATTTCTCTTGCCATCCTTTTTGTTGTAGGAATCTGATACTTGCTACCACAGCACCTGGTTTGGAAGAAGAGGAAAGCTCTAGGGCTCTTTATAGGGATAGAGATGGGGAAAAAGGGAATATGGACTGGCAGAGTGTGCCTGTTTTCCCTCCCCTGCACCTCTGGAAACCCTTCATCTTGGTGCTGAGTGATAAGGGAGTTGCATTTCTTCATGGTCTTACAGAGATTTGGACATTTTCTTTGCATCATAATTGTTTTAATCTGTTCCCTCAGGCTTTTTATTGAGAAACTACCAAAGCACAGAGATTACAAATCTGCTGTCATTCCTGAAAAGAAAGACACAGTAAAGGTGGGTCTTCACTTTCTTTACCTCAAGATAAAATTAGTAGGCCAGGCACAGTGGTTCATGCCTGTAATCCTAGCTCTCAGTGCTGGAGGATCCCTTGAGCTCAGGAGTTCAAGACTAGCCTGAACAAGAATAAGACCCCCATCTCTACTAAAAATAGAACAATTAGTCAGGACTATAGTAGTCCCACGTATAGTCCCAGCTACTTGGGAGGCTAGGGCAAGAAGATCACTTGAACTCATGAGTTTGAGATTGCTGTGAGTTACACTGATCCCACAGCACTCTAGCCTGGGTAATGGAATGAGACTCTACCTCAAAAAAAAAAAGTAGTAATCTCTGCATCTGAGCATCAAGTCCTACGGTAGAAGATAAGGCCATTTCACTGGAACAGTTATGAAGTTGCACATATGTTACAATAGGTTGTATTTTAAATCATTTTGGGAAACACTGTTGCCATCGCCAACTTAAGTCTTTTTACTTTTCTGCTTACTTATCTGACCTTGTTTCTAATTCTGTCCTCTGTTTTGATCTCAGAAATTAAAGGAGATCGCATTTCCCAAGGCAGAAGAGCTGAAGGCAGAGCTGTTAAAACGATATACCAAAGAATATACAGAATATAATGAAGAAAAGGTCAGTCTATAACAGCAAAGAAAAAGGAAAAAAGATTATTTTGGTTCTTCAGCTGTGTTCTGGAATTGTAATATATTTCAGGAGGTCCTGTGATTTTAGTCAAAAGCCAGAAACTCAAAAAAGTAGAACACCAGTGGTTAGGTTGGGGATTCTAACACAGATTTAGCCTACTCATCCAAAAGGGTAACTTGAGGGACAGAAAATCTATTACTGTCTGCTGTATCTAGAGTAAGAACCTTAAGAACAATGAAAATTCTCATTGAAGTGTAAATTTTTAGATCAGAGAATTTGAGAATTTGATTCATATTTGGTTATAATGGAAACTATAATAATTGATTTTTCAGGCTGTTTTCAAATGATTCTTAGTAGCATGAGTCACTTAAAGCATATGGAGAAACTCCCAGAACCAGTGGCCTAATATGAATATATACTGCAAGCACTTCACCTTATTGTACAGCTGTCTTCTGGGCTCTGTTTTAGACTCTGATATTGAAAATCAGCAGCTCAGCTCAGCCTATAATCCTAGCACTCTGGGAGGCCGAGGTGGGGGGATTGCTTGAGCTCAGGAGTTTTAGACCACCCTGAGCAAAGTGAGATCTTATCTCTACTAAAAATAGAAAAACTAGCTGGATGTTTTGGCAGGTGTCTATAGTCCCAGCTGCTCAGGAGGCTGAGGAAAGAGGGTCAGTCTAGCCAAAGAGTTTAAGGTTGCTTCAGCCAACACTAGGGCACTCTACCCAGAGCACAGATTGAGCCTCTCTCTCTCTCTCTCTCTCTCTCATATATATCAGCAGAGAGGCAAATAACTATGAGGAATATATTCCTAAAGCTCTGAGTGAGTGAAAACTTTAATGAAGGAGGTTATTACATAACATTTCTTATTAGTTTAAATATCACTCTGTATTGAACAGATCACCAAAAGAATTTTGGAGGCTTCGTTCTGGGTTAAAATTAAGTAGAAGAAAAAAAATTCAGTAGGAGGCTGAGGTGGGAGGATCACCTGAGGCTACAAGTTTCAGACCAGCCTGGGCAACACAGTGAGACTTCATCTCTAAAAAATAAAAAATAAGTAGTTTGGAGGTGGCAGCATCCGCCTATAGTCCCAGCTACTTGAGCAGCTGAAGATGGGAAGGATCCCTTGAACCCAGGAATTTGAGGCTGCAGTGAGCTATGATTGTGCCCTGCACTCCAGCCTGGGTGACAGAGCAAGACCATCTCAAAAAAAAAAAAAAAAAAAATTCGCTAGAGACTCCCAACATATCAGATATAAATTTGTTTGTCTTGGAGACCGAGTCTTACTCTGTCACCCTAGGTACAGTGCCATGGCATCATAACTCACAACAACCTCAAATTCTTGGGCTCAAGCAATCCTCTTGCCTCAGCCTCCTAAGTAGCTGGGATTATAGCACCCCCAGGACGCCAGCTAATTTTTTTATTTTTAGTAGAGATGGGGGTCTTACTCTTGCTCAGGATGGTCTCGAACTCTTAAGCTCAAGCAATCTACCTACCTTGGCTTCCCAGAGTGTTAGGATTATAGGTGTGAGTCACCACACCCAGCCTTCAGTTATAAATTGGGATTTGGTTCTATCTTATAGTCTTAATTGTGATACAGAATATACAGATGGCACAATTAGAGAATAAAACTGTGTAATGCAGGTGATGGAATACAGATAATAAGTTGTATTGAGATTTCAGCAAAGAAGAAAATGTATGAAGTAGAGTCATTGAGAGGAAGGGTACTAAGAGGATTGGGACTGTAACTGTCCTAGAAAATAGGTATACAGTGGCCAGATAGGAAGTTGGGGAGGTGAGTATATTCCATGAGTATAAAGTACTGAGGGAAGTATGAGGGAGTATGAATTTTGAGTTAGAAAATCATGCCAGAGCAGATGTCCATTTTGGAATTCTCCTTGCTAGCTAAAAACCCTTGTTCTCCTGAGGTGTGAAGGCATCTGAGGGGTGAAGTGTTAGCCTAAATCCTTTTCTTTCTTTGTAGAAGAAGGAAGCAGAGGAATTTGCCCGGAACATGGCTATCCAGCAGGAGCTGGAGAAGGAAAGACAGAGGATAGCACAACAGAAGCAGCAACAATTAGAACAGGAACAGTTCCATGCCTTTGAGGAGATGATCCGGAACCAGGAGCTAGAAAAAGAACGACTGAAAATTGTGCAGGAGTTTGGGAAAGTGGACCCTGGCCTAGGTGGCCCGTTGGTGCCTGACTTGGAAAAGCCCGCTTTAGATGTGTTTCCCACCTCTCCTATCTCATCCACACAGCCTGCAGACTGTAACACAACTGTAAGGCCAGCTAAGCCTCCTCTGGTGGATAGGTCCTTGAAACCTGGAGCACTGAGCAACTCCGAAAGTAGTGAGTACATTCCTGATGTTCTCTTCCATCTCCACTGCAGCCAAATACAGTTTCATTTTGTGGCAGTCAGCCCAAGAGAATCACCATGATACCATTAAAAGGCTTTAGACACTGAAACTCATTTGATAAGTGTTGCCATATTGTGTCCTGTCACATTGTTTATAATTAAAAAAGTGGTCTTTGCTTAAACCACATGATTTACATGAGGCCAGATCAGTTTTCTGAAAAGTTAATACTGTCCTTGAAAGTCAGACTCTGAACCTTTTTTTTTTTTTTTGAGACAGAATCTCACTCTGTTGCTCTAAGTTAGAGTGCCATGGTGTCAGCCTAGCTCATGGCAACCTCAGACTCCTGGGTTCAAGCTATCCTGCCTCAGCCTCCTAAGTGGCTGGGACTACAGGTGCCAGCCACACACCCAGCTAGAGACAGGATCTAACTCTTGCTCAGGCTGGTCTTGAACTCCTGAGTTCAAGGGATCTTCCCACTTTGGCCTCCCAGAGTGCTAGGATTACAGGTGTGAGCCACTACCTTGGCCTAGACTCTCAACTTTTAAGGGTTATACAGAGATTTAAAATGTTCAGTAAATTAGAGAAGCCTTTTGTAAAATTAAATATAAAATTTATAATACCCACGGTGCAATTCAACAGCTAACTTTTTTTTTTTTTGAGACAGAGTTTAACATTGTCACCCTCAATGGAGGACTGTGGAATCATAGCTCACAGCAACCTCAAATTCTTAGATTTAAGTGATTCTCTTACCGCAACCTTCCTAGTAGCTGAGACTACAGGTGCCTGCCCCAACACCCACATATTTTTAGAGACTGGGTTTCACTTTTGGGCAGGCTGGTCTCAAACTCTTAAATTTAAGCAATCCACCCACATCAGCCTCCCAGAATGCTAGGATTATATGTGTGAGCCACCATGCCTGGCCAGATTGTTAATAGTTTTAATAGCTTTAAAACTATTAACAATCTTATTTCCTCTTAGCAACAATTGGCGATCTGGGAAGATAATAATAGGGGTAAATGATGAGTATATGTTGATCATTAGAATAAATATTTGAGGTTAGGAGTCAACTTTTAAATAGTTATTTAAAGAAGTCAGCCTTGCTGAAGGATTTGTTTAAAAGCACAATGTAAGGCCAGGCACAGTGGCTGATGCCTGTAACACTAGCACTTTGGGAGACCAAGGTGGGAGGATGGCTTAAGGCCACAAGTTTGAGACTAGCCTGAGCAAGAACAAGATCCTATCTCTACAAAAACTACAAAAAAATAGAAAAATTAGCTAGATGTGGTGGCAGGCACTTGCAGTCCCAGGTGCCTGGGAGGGTGAGCAGGAAGATCATTTGAGACCATGATTTGGGGTTGCACTGAGTTATGATCATGCCACTGCACTCTAGCCCCTGTGACAGAGTGAGACCCTGTCTGGGAAGATAAAAAGCACAATGTGAGAATGGGTAATAGGTTTGAATCCAGCCCCGGGCCCACCAAACAACAATGATGGCTGCAACCAAGAAATAGCCAGGTGTCGTGGCAGGCACCTGTAGTCCCAGCTACTTGGGAGGGGGAGGCAGGAGAATCGCTGAGCCTAGAAATTGGAGGTTGCTGTGAGCTGTGATGACACAGCACCCTACCCAGGGCGACAGCTTGAGGCTCTGTCTCAAAAAAAAGAAGGGCTGGACTCTAAAACCTGGCCTTGGGGCTTATCTCCCCACTACTATTCCTTCATACATAATCTGTGAATCTGGGTCACCAAGACCCAGATAGTCTAGGCATGTTCTTCCCAGAACATGCCTAGCCTATCTTACTCTAAGAGATTTGTTAACATTTGCCTTCTACCTAGAATCTCTTTTTCTCTGTTTCTGCTTCCACTGTTTTGTTTTGTTTTGGTTTTTTGGAAGTTTTTCCAGTTTTCTCTCCCTTCAGTCAAATTGATTCTGTTCTTTCAAACTCTTAGAGCTTTTTCAATCGCTAGTGCAATTTAGATCATTCACCTGATAGTGTAGTCATTTGTCAATAACTAGATTTTAACTTCTTGCAGGTTACGGGTTGAGTCTTGTTCATGTTTGTGTTCCCTGTGGGCTGAATGCAGTGTCACTTGGTATGCACTTGGTGAATGATTATTGAATTGAAAGGAAAGGACTGTGCCAAACCTAATTCATAATCCTTATACTGTCATCAGACTGTCATGTGACTGCGGTCTGACTTTGTTACCTCTCCAGCTATTCAGATCTTGTTGTTGAATGTGCTGAAGCAGAACATCTCTTTTTACTTTCTTTATTTTAATATGAAAATCTGGCTGTGAAAGATGCTTCCTAACTTTAGCATGCTGGCTCTCTCACAGGGTTTCTCCATGGTGTGCCAGAACTGGGTCTATTCTTGGCATCCTGAAGCAGAGTTGATGAGCTGCTTCGTTCATGCCTTTTTTGGGGGACTAGACTATATTTTGTTGTTATGTTCTGACTTGGCATTTTAACTTTCTTCTAGAATTCTAAGTTCAGAAATAAATAACTTCCCAAATTTTCTGTTATGAAAAATATATCTTAGTGTATTTCTTTGAAAGTCATACTCTCTGATATTCTTATCTGAGATAAAAAAGAGATTTAAAATTAAAATAAAAGTTTAGATGAATGGGGGTATCTTTAATTTACTTCCTGCTACTATAACAGAATATTTGAATGATTTATAATGAATAGAAATTTATTTGGCTTATGGTTCTAGAGACTAGGACGTCCAAGATTTAGAGGCCCTTTGATGAACGCCTTCTTGCTGTGTCATCCTATGGTGGAAGGGCAGATAAGCAAAGAAAAGAGCCCTCGTGACCCAGTCACCTTTTAAAGTTCTGCCTCTCCAACGCTTTTGCACTAGGGATTACGTTTCCAACACATGAACCTTGGGGACACATTCAGATCATAGCAGGGAGATTATCTTTTTAATCTCTTATATTAGATTCTGACAGAAAATTCTAGTACATCTCAGGAACTTTGTTAAAACAGTAGTTTGCCCTTTTTTAACTTGAATGACTAAAACTTACTCTTCTTTTCTTAAAGTAATGTGCTCCCATCAACTGTAGCCAGAGGTTGAAGAAGAGACTTTACAACCCTTTTTTTGGTGCTATCAGGATAAAATCTACACTACCTGTCTGAAGTTGAGGGAATCCCAGTGGTTTAGCATGGCTCTCCCAGACCTGCCAGCTGTGAGGTCTGCTTGGGGAAGCTTAGCCCAGTGGCCTCAGACTTTCCCCTTTTCTCCATTACAGTTCCTACCATAGATGGATTGCGCCATGTGGTGGTGCCTGGGAGGCTGTGCCCACAGTTTCTCCAGTTAGCCAGTGCCAACACTGCCCGGGGAGTAGAGACATGTGGAATTCTCTGTGGAAAACTGGTAAAGAAAACAAATTCTTCCTTTAGTTGAGACTGTTTCTCCCCTACTTGGCCTCCTATAGCTCTGAGAAGATATCCAGGGTCACTTTCTCTTTGTGCTGATCCCTCTACTGAGAGAACCATGGACCACATAATGTAGTGTCACTTTGAATTTGGTGACCCTGTGTTTGATTTTCAGAGTCCCTTGAATCGAACTGATTATCTTAATGCTAGTAGTAAGAAATACCTAATTTTAAACTTAGTGGGATGATCTAGTCATTCTCTATATATCATTTTTTGAGCATCTACTTTGTGGTAGGACCTGGGAACATAAAATATGTAAAACACATAATAATTGTCCCCCCAAAGTGCCCAGTCACTTTGCAGAGATAGGAGACATACACCAAAAGATAAATAGCATGCTGAATAGTATGTATAATATGAACACTAGAAATTTTGAAGAAGGAAAGATCACTTAAAAACCCATTACTGACTGCTGAATGAATAAATGAATGAAGTAGAATGGACTTAACCTAAACCTTAGCACTTAAGAGTGCTAAGAGAAGCACTTAAGGAGTCAGTGAAAGGGAAACTACTTTAGGCATGAACAGAGGAAGAGAAATGGTACTCTACCCAGAGCTTCTAAAGAACTATGAATAGCCCTGTTTGGCTATAGCAGGAAATTCCCACAGGGATGTGGTGTTTGCCTGGGTTGTGGAGTTGTGAGGTTGGACTCTCTGTCTTTACAGAAGACCCCAGTCAGTGTGCATGAGCAGTGAAGGTTGTGAACCTCTGAGATGAGGGACTCCTGCTGGGTGGGAAGGAAGGACCTTCACTTGTATAGAGGTTCAACTTCCCACTGTTGTGACACACCAGGGTTGCATGAGTACCAGGGAATTGTGACAAGCTGTTTTCTCCTTTGACAGATGAGAAACGAATTTACCATCACCCATGTTCTCATCCCCAAGCAAAGTGCTGGATCTGACTACTGTAACACAGAGAATGAAGAAGAACTTTTCCTCATACAGGATCAGCAGAGTCTCATCACTTTGGGCTGGATTCATGTAAGCAATTCTGGGCTCTTTGAGGGTTAGTTTTTTCTTCTTTCGTAGTCATGTAAACACACTGCTCATTTCCTTCTTTCTTTTTATTTATTTTTTTTGTGTGTGAATTTTTCCCTTTTTAGAGATGTGATCTTGTTCTGTTGCACAAGCTAGAGTGCAATAGCATAACCACAGCTCATTGCAACCTTGAATCCTGGACTTAAGCAATCTTCTTTTCTCAGTCTTCCAAGTTGCTGGGACTCTGGGTGCATGCCACCATACCCAGCTAATTTTTTAAAAAACTTTTTATAGAGACAGGATCTCATTATATTGCTCAGGCTGGTCTCAAACTCATAGCCTCAAGCACTCCTCCTGCTCTGATCTCCCAAGATACTGAAATTACAGGTGTGAGTCACTGCACCAGGTGATTTTAAATGCTCCAAGGAAGTTAATTCAGATGTTTGGATTTGGTCTTTCTTAAAGTCGTGTATACCTTTATATAAATCTCAGAAGGCTTCCAATATACATGACTTTTAGGTGTTTGCATATCTTGTACAGTCTTTTGGTAATGTTCAGGTATAATATAATTCCTTCCCTAAAGATGATTTCTTAATTTTTCTTTCTATTCCTTTTTAACGCCTCACTATTACAGATGAAGTTACTTTTCATGGTGTATGACAGAGTTTCAAATACATTGGCTTATTCCTGGATTTAGGAAAATTATACATACTTATATGCCAGAATTTGGGAAATACTGACCTGAGAGTCAATCCCATGTGCCTTCTGTCCTTTCTCTCATTAAATTACATTAATACTGACTGTTTCACTCATTGGAATAGATGAGGGAGAGAAAACTTATTCTTTATGTGCCAGGGGATACAAATTTGAGTAAGTTATGATTTTAGCCTCATAAAGGAGATTAAACAAATATACAGTAACTTCCCATGAGGCACAATACGCCAAGGGCCTCAAAAGGTACCAACAGGGCACTATGAAATTCAGAAGAAAGAGAGATCATACCTGCTGTGATTTAGTAGAATTTTATTTTTTTTTTCTGTTGGGGATTTGTTGAGGGTATGTTTAGTAAAATTTTTGACAAACCAGACCAATGTAGAGTTCCATAGGGGAAGGACAGCATAGGGCATAGGCAGACTCTGTTTCTGGAACTATTAAGTGGTCCGGTTTGCTGAGATTTATGGTTCATACCAGGAAATAGTGGTAGATACATCTTAATGTGATACATTTGAGTCATTTTCTGGAGGGTTTAGGGTAGACAGGCAGAATGGTTATGTTTTGGTTTTTTGTTTTTCTTTTTTGTAGTTTTTGGCCGGGGCTGCGTTTGAAACTTCCGCCTCCGGCATATGGGGCCAGCACCCTACTCCATTGAGCCACAGGCGCCACCCAAAATGGTTTTTTTTTTTTTTTTTTTTGAGACAGAATCTTGTGCCATCATAGTGACTGGAGTGCAATGACATCATCATAGCTCACTACAACCTCAAACTCCTGGGCTCAAGCAATCCTCCTGCTTCAGCCTCCCCAATATCAGGGACTACAGTACACACTACCACATCTGTGTAGTTTTTTTTTCTGTTTTCAGTAGAGACAGGATCTCACTCTTACTCAGGCTGGCCTCGAACTCCTAACCTCAAGTGATTCTCCCACCTTGGCCTCCCAGAGTGCTAGGATTATAGGCATGAGCCACCATACCTAGCTTGGTTATCTTTTTAGTTAAATGGAGAATTCTTAAAGGTTTCTACACAAAGCAATGATGTGATTAAAATCATACATTAGAAATTTTTTTTTTTGAGACAGTGTCTCACTGTGTCACCCTGGATAGAGTACCATGGCATCACAGTTCACAGCAACTTCAAACTCTTGGGCGATTCTCTTATCTTAGCCTCCCAAGTAGCTGGGACTACAGGCGTCTGCCACAACGCCCAGCTGTTTTTGGTTGCAGTTGTCATTATTGTTTTAGCTGGCCTGGGCCAGGTTTGAACCCGCCAGCCTCGCCGGCACTCTACCCACTGAACTACAGGTGCTGCCCATACATTAGAAACTTTAACATAAAGGTAGTTTTAAGGCAGGTTGTGGCAGAGAGAGTTTGACACATCAAATAGTCAATATTAATGTAATTTAATGAGAGAAAGGACAGAAGGCACATGGGACTGTCTCTTAGGTCAGTGTTTCCCATCATCAGCTATGATGATGCCACTGTATAATCTATAATAATAATGTTGATGAGCTTGGGTGATGGCAGTGTGTTTGGGAAAGAGGAGATGAATGTAGGATTTCAGAGAATTTAGAGAATGAGTAATAGAGAATGACTAAAAGTCAATGATGACTCAGAGATTAGGGGTCTAGCAGTGATCATCTCAGAAGCAGAAGTAAGCAATCCAGGAGGAAGACTTCTCTGAGAGTGGGGTTCAGCTCTGAGAATGTTGAATTTCAGATTATAGTGAGACATCACATCTTTAGAGGCAGTTATAAGACAGTTGGAACTGTGAAGCTAGAACTTGGGAGCAAAGTCAAAGCAAGAGATAGGGATCTGGAAGAGAGCTGACCTTAGAAGCCTTAGAAGTAGGGGTAAGTTTGAAAGCAAGAAGAGACTCACAAGCAATGTGGGGGACAGGTTACCTAGGGAAACATTGAAAATAGTCAATGATGAACCAAAAGATATATGAAAAAGGTGAGGGTGGTAGCAAGGCACAGAAGCCACAGGAGGGGGACTGCTTTAAGAAAGAATTCTAGGATGTTAATGATGTCACATGGTATAGAGAGCTCCAGAATGGTGAGGAATTGGATTAGCCAGTTGGATTTAATGAGGTTATTGAGGCCCTTAAGATAGCAAGTTTTAGGCAGTGGTGGGAGTAGAGTGGAAGGGTTTAAGATAGGCATCCTAAAACTATGACCCGCGGACCACATGCAGCCCACCTAGGACATTTATCCAGCCCACCAGGTGTTTTTGCCACTGCTGCCTGTCCTGCTTAGCAGCTGACTCGTCCCAGGGCCTGCAGTCCGGCCCTCCAATGGTGTGAGGGACAGTGAACTGGCCCCCTGTTTAAAAAGTTTGAGGACCCCTGGTTTAAGAAGTCATGGGGACTGAGGCTGTGGTGATAGTGATGTGTACACTGCCATTCTGAGGAGCTTGTAGTGGTGTCCAACCTTTTTTGTTTCCTGCTGCACATTAGAAGAAGAGTTGTTTGGGGCCATATATTAAATATACAAACACTAACAAAAACTTACGCACAAAAAAAATGTCCATATGATTTTTGCGATATTCAACACCACAGAAAAGCAACATGTATTTGTGTCTTGCCTCTTTTCTTAACATTTTCAAGGTTTATCACATTCTTACGTGTAGTTATCTGTACATATTTCTATGACCAATGAACTAGTGGAAGAGATGTAAATGCATAAGAGAGACGAAGTAATGTAGTGAGAGGGAAATACTGAATCAAAAATACAAAAAAGAAATTTGTCTTAATATGAATAGAAAAAACGCCTGTTCCTCTGAGACAGGATGGAAGGAAGTGAGAGGACAAGACAGAGAGATTTTTGAAATGAATTTGAAGAGGCTGAGTGAAATTTTAGACAATCTTCATTTCAGTAAGGTTGAAGTCTAGGTCTGCTTTCAGGAGGGAGACAAAGGTGGATTTAGAAAATAGAAGAGATGGGAGAAAGTTTGAAATAATTACTGTTTAGACTTCAAGTAGAACTTAGCCACAAGTAAATAAAAGAATTTCTAGGTTTCAACAACGGCCCAGCTACAAACAAATCTAAAGCCTAAATGGATAATAGTTTAGCTTTTTTTCCCCCAATGATATTTCTGCACCAGTCCTTCCTAATTTGCGTTTACAAACAAATAAACAAAAAGCAGACTATGTTAGTTTAAATCTTAAAATTGACAACAAGAGAATGTAAAAGATCAATTCTTCCTTTTTGCACTTTGCCAACTATAAATCAGATTCCCTGGTCAGAAACTTCGTATGATCATAGATTAGTCACCAAATTTTATCTAACCCCCCACCCAGTGTTCAAGCACTTCTCTTCTTGTCTCAACCCTATCTTAGACCTCATCACCTTATTATGTGGCCATTCTGCTCCCAGGCAGCCTCAACATTCACTCTTACTCGTTCTTGTTCCTTGGACATGTTGTTTTCTTTTCCTAAAAGTGCCTTCTTATATTCCCTAGCAGAGTGGACACAATGAACATAATTATCCATCAAGAAACTTAACATGAGGCTGGGTGCAGTGGCTCACACCTGTGATCCTAGCACTCTGGGAAGCCAAGGCAGGTGGATTGCTTGAGCTCAGGAGTTCAAGGCCAGCCTGAGCAAGTGTGAGACCCTGTCTCCACTAAAAATAGAAAAAGTAGCCAAGCGTTGTTGTGCACACCTGTAGCCCCAGCTACGTGGGAAGCTGAGGCAAGAGGATTGCTCAAGCCCAAGTTTAACAGTTGTTTATTGTACCCCTGCTATGTATCTCTTTATTATCTTTCTAGCTACCCAACTTTAGATTGTAGGTCTAGATTGGTTTGTGTAGGCCTTGTGTGCTCCTAGTTATTATAGAATTCTGGGTTCTCATCATAGGATGAGAGGTGTTGGCATAGACTGTTGCTCTCCAGTAGTCTAAAGGATTATATTATCATCAGGTAGAGGTTTTTTTTCCCCTGATGACCTCTGAAGTTCTTAGATACCCATGAGGATGCAATTGTGGACTCAGATAATAGGTTTCTACCCTGAAGACTTTATTCACAGTGAGCTCATCATGGCATTCTATGGAGTGGTGCTTCTCAGATGAGGCTACACAGAAGAATCGTTTAGTGAGCCTTAAAGAAAAATGCTTCATCTTGTGGGATATTTCCAAGGTTGGGCACAGGAGTCTGGGCTTTTAACAAGCTTCTCAAGAGATTTGTGCTTTTAGACAGCAGGTTTGAAAATTTTACTTGTTGATTTTTTCTGTTTTTCTGTTAGTGGAGGTCAGTGGTCTATTTAAGTCATATTCGATCTTTGTTTTTCCATTTTTATTACCTAAGAACATACCTCCTCTAAGATGAACATAAGTCATCTTAGTTCATCTAGTTGTTTTTTTTTGTATACAAAACATGTGCTTAAAACATAAATTATTGCAAACACGTGAAATAAACAGAAATATTTAAATAGTGCTTTAACTGACTACCTTCAAGTTTCAACATCTTATACCACTTCCAAACAGGACAGCCTCCTTTGCAGAAGTTAACTTCCCATTGAAATCCAGGTGATCCCCTACCTCCCATATCTTCTTTGGATTATGCTTTAGCTAGAACAACTTTTGCCTATAAAGTCTCAGACTTATGCTCAGACTTATGCTTGACCTTTTAATACCTCTGCTGGGAAGAAAAATCATTCATCTAATTGTCGTTTACTGAGTCCTTGGCATGTGCCATCTGTTCCAGAATGAGTGACTTGTCTATCATGTGGAAGGAGCGTTGATGATAATTAGAAATTATGTGTCTTGAGGGCGGCGCCTGCGGCTCAGTGGGTAGGGCGCTGACCCCATATACCTAGGGTGGTGGGTTCAAACCCCGCCCTGGCCAAACTGCAACAACAACAAAAAATAGCCTGGCATTATGGCAGGTGCCTGTAATCCTAGCTACATGGGAGGCTGAGGTAAGAGAATCGCCTAAGCCCAGGAATTGGAAGTTGCTGTGAGCTGTACCATCACGGCACTCTACCAAGGGCAACATAGTAAGACTGTCTCAAAAAAAAAAAAAAAAAGAAAGAAATTACATTTCTTAAATAACCAAAGCCTGAGTCATCCACAGAGATACTCACACTTCTTCAAGAAAATGAAAAGGAAAAATTCCTGGAGTTGTGAGGGCCACTCTTACGACATTTATTCAGTTGTTGAAGACACCCACCTACTTTGTCTGCTGACTCTCCTCTTATCTCCAGCTGGAAAGAACCAGATACATTTGTTGGACTTCTCACCTGGGACACAAGTCTTCCTGCCCACAACACCCAAGACACAGGGGTGTTCTGATCTTCAGACTTGGGGCTCCCATACTGCAATTCCACAGTGGAGGTCTCTTTTCCCATGTCCATACCTCCAGTGCCTGAGACTGCCAGGCTTTTCTTCTGTCTCCAGTCTTAAGATGCAGCTCCTCAACCCATCTCCACGCACCCACCATCACTGACACTGATTTCCTCACATGACTCTACTCACCACACCTGCTAAGCCTGGCTGATTATTATGCACTTGACGCAGGTCCCCATTGCCACCAGTCCCCATGCCCCACAAGACCCTCCACACTAGTCTCCTGGCCCACACACACCAACCCCAGGGAAAACTTTTGCTTGACACCTGGAACCGGGACCTTGATTTCCTTTTAAGAGGTCAAAACTCATTTAACTGGAATATGGCACAATGTCAAATTCTTCTGTCTTGTTTATTCTAACTGCAGAATTCAATTTTTCTCCCACCCTGCAGTGATCTTCAAGCTTCAGCACTGTAGAGCAGTATCTTTCCCCCAGGTGGAAGGTTTGAGCTCTGCCCTCAAGCCCTCTTTATCCCCCACGAGTTTAATGACCCAGTGCCTCAATCCTCCTCTCCCCCAGGCTCTGCAGCCTATAGCCCTCCATCCAACAAGGAATTCCAGAGCCCATCAGGCATGCTAAACTTTACGGACCAGTGGGAACAGAGATCCCATTTTGAATACCACAGATTGAAAGACTTCCTTGTGTTCACTCTCCTCTTTTTGTCTGCCCATCCCCTCCCATCCCTAGTAAGTGTTCAGGCTGCCTGGCATCGTCTACCGCCTTCCAACAGGGGAAGCCAAAAAGTATTTCAACACAGCCTTGTCCTCTGAGACCACTGTTCCTGAGAAGGTCGTCTGAGTGAATTAAATGAAATATGCTGGGTTATTTTGTATGTTGTCTGTAACTGTGAGCTTGGATGGCATGCTCTTCCCTGGGCTCAGCATTGTGTTGCTTTCTGTTAGACAGAGATCACCCTATCCAGCATGCCCTCTAAGGAATCCCAGAATCATGATTCTGCACAACGTATGTGAGGACATCTCTAATACATGCAACTGCCTAGGAATTGAAGTGGGGCAGTCTCCCTCACCCCTCTTGGGACATCTCCCCACCACTGCTCTCCAAAAACATCCCATCCTATTTAGCTGTTATTCTGCTGGGGCTGCAGCAGAATAACTTTGACCTAAGTTATTCTTTTAGTCACTTGTCCCTTTCCCCTTTCTCATTGTATCCTTCACCATAGAGAATTCTTCCAACTTTGTTTATTCTCCTCATTTCTTTTTCTTTTTTGAGACAGAACTTTAAGCTATCCCCCTGGGTAGAATGCCGTGGCATCACAGCTCACAGCAACCTCCAACTCCTGGGCTCAAGCGAGTCTCCTGCCTCCGCCTCCCAAGTAGCTGGGACTATAGGCACCCGCCACAATGCCTGGCTATTTTTTGGTTGCAGCCCTCATTGTTTGACGGGCCCAGGCTGGATTCAAACCTGCCAGCTCAGGTGTATGTGACTGGCACCTTAGTCGCTTGAGCCACAGGCGCCAAGCCATTCCCCTCATTTCTATGAACTCTTTTATTCATTTGATTACTTATTTTCTAGGGCTTTATAATGGGAGTATGTATTTTTGCTTTTCTTTTAATTTACAGAAATTATGCGTATGGTATATAGCATAATGTTTTGAAATATGTATGCATTGTGGAATGGCTAAATGGAGCTAATTAGCATAAGTGTGTATTACCTCATATACTTCCTTTGTGATAAGAATGCTTAAAATCAACTTAAGCAGTTTTCAAGTATATAACATTTTTACTAATTATAGTCACCACATTGTATAGTAAATCTTTTGAATTTAAAAAAAAGAAATGAATTATGGATCTCTTCACATGATCATATCAAACTATACTTATTTACAATGCTGGAAAGAAACTCTTATGAGCTTCAGGTATAACCCTCATAGTTGCAAATGGCTTTGTACTTGAAAAGGAGATTATGGACAGCTACTGAGAAATCTTTGTCTTTACCTTTCTTCCTGGGCCAGGGTTGGTTGTACGGTATAGTGGTTCCTCCCTTATCCTCGGGGGGTACCTTCCCAGACCCCTGGTCGATGCCTGGAACCATGGATAGTACCAAACTCTACCTTTACTATGTATTATCCTATACATGCAAAACTACATAAAAGTGTAATTTATAAATTAGAGACACTGAGAGATTCACAACAATCACAATAATAAAGTACGACAATTATAACAACATACTGTAATAAAGTTATGTGAATGTGGTCTCTAACAAAATTAATATAATATTTTCAGACTGTGACTAACACAAGTAACTAAAACCTTGGAAAGGGAAATTGCAGGTAAAGGGAGACTGCTATGATCCTCATTTACAGTTCTCTTTCTTTTCTCTTCTCAGACTCATCCCACACAGACCGCCTTTCTCTCCAGTGTTGACCTACACACTCACTGCTCCTACCAGATGATGTTGCCAGAGTCAATAGCCATTGTTTGTTCTCCCAAGTTCCAGGAGTGAGTATGTAGGACATGGTTCTGGGCCTTACAAAGAGGTGGTAGGAAGAACACTTTGGAGGAAAATGTCTCTATTATTGAGATCTTGTTCTTTATAAAACATATAGATTGTAATATTAATTAGTTGCTCTAAAGGGCTTCCTTTTAAGCCCCATAACCTGATAAATCTATCATGCTTGTTTAAAAAGATACTAAATATCCAAGGAATTATTTAGTTGCTTTTCTAAGAAATGTCTACAAGAAACTTCAGGTGTTTGACTTGAAGCAATAGGAATTTTAGGACTTTCAGGTTATATTGGGAAATTTCAAAATTGGACAGATTATCTCAGAATGTTACTTCTTCATGACAAATGTTATCTATTCTGAATTCTGTCAGCAAATCCAGTGTGGTGATAATGATGAATCATTCTCTAGCTATGATTCACTCACCATAGAAGAGACCTGTGAGCAAGCATCCTGCAGAAGATGTCTCAAAATGTGTCTGTGCATGCCTGTGTGTGTCTGTGTGGGTGTGTGCATGCACACATGTGTGTCCATGTTGGGGACTTTGTTTGACTCTAACTGTGCCTTTTCTTATTTCAGAACTGGATTCTTTAAACTAACTGACCATGGACTAGAGGAGATATCTTCCTGTCGCCAGAAAGGGTTTCACCCACACAGCAAGGATCCACCCCTGTTCTGTGTATGTATCTATGTAGAAGAAATTGGAGCTGAGGTTCAAGCAGGGAGGACAGTCAGGGATGATGAGGTGCATTGTCCTTTATGGCCTACTCAGACCTCCATAATAGGGACATAACACAAGAAGCCTTGTGGGATAGGAAGAGATTTGCATCTGCCACTATATATTTTTGATTAGGCTGTTTACCCTTCCTGGGTCTCAGCTTTCTCATCTATAAAATGGATATGATAATAATATTAATGCTTACTTTATAGGGTTATTGAGGGAATTAAATAAAGTAATGTGCAGAACGTAACTAATGCAGTAGCTGGCTTATGATTAATACATGTTAGTTTTTTCTTCATCAATGTCAGTTGCTAAGCCTGTACATTAATAAGAAACTTGAATCCAAAGGAAAAAAGCCACTTAAGGGTAGATAAATTAGGCTCGGCGCCTGTGGCTCAAGCTGCTAAAGCGCCAGCCACATACACCTAAGGTGGCAGGTTCGAATCCCCAGCCCGGGCCCGCCAAACAACAATGATGGCTGCAACCAAAAAATGGCCAGGCGTTGTGGTGGGTGCCTGTGGTCCCAGCTACTTGGGAGGCGGAGACAGGAGACTCGCTTGAGCCCAGGAGTTGGAGGTTGCTATGAGCTGTGATGCCATGGCACTCTACCCAGGGGGATAGCTTGAGGCTCTGTCTCAAAAAACAACAACAACAAAAAAAAAAAAGACCTTTCCTCAAGTTCTTTACATTACAAATGTACAAAATGTTTCTAGCTTTTCACTATATTCCTTCTCCAGGTGATCAGCACAAAAAAGCAAACTCTGGGCTCTGGTAATAAAGAAGAACCAGTGTAGTTTATCAAACAATGTATTTAGAAAACAGTATTTAGCAGGAAGATATATCAATCAAATTTTCTGTGTACCTGCACCCAAAGTTG
>CAUYQV010078798.1:0-69561 GCA_963574575.1 Galagoides demidoff
TTTTGTTGATGGCTAGAATAATTCCCTGAACAGGAATTTTGCATGAAAAAATTCTTTCTCATTGAATAGACTCAGTGAAAAATATATTTTCTGTGATAGATTCTCATATACATTGATGTCCCCAAATGTCCTAACCCCAAGAAGAGTTAATCACTCTTTTCTTACTTATATTGGCTTATGAATCTTTCTGGCTAACACCAAAACCTCCCCTGATTCCTGCTTACCTCTATTTTCCCTACCCTAGATTGGACAGGACTGGGTCTTACTCCCCTCTGTGTCACTAAACCTTAGTACAGGAACTGTCACCCCCTAGACCTTCTCAATAACGCTCATTAAACATTTGGTGAGAGTACTATAGCTTAAAATTCCCTGTTCATAAACCTACAGGTAAATATTTTACAGCAGTATAAGTAAACGCACAGCAAAATAAACAAATAAGAAAGATAAAAAGGAGAAAAAGAACGATTCAACATGCATTTCAAAGAAGTTCTAAGTTGTAGATAATCTCTGAATTGCTGCCTAGATGGGATTTTTGGCTGGAGGCAGAAGTTTCTGTGAAGAAACAAACAGTAGTTCACACTGAGCCTCCAAAGGCAGGAACCTGAAGCTGCCTGGAGTTGAGTGCCACGGAGCACTCAGGAACTGGGAAAGGAAGGTGAGAGAACCCCCCCTGGTACTGACTTATAAACCCCTAGGTGGGAAACACTGAAAAGTCAGATCAGAGTGGCGATTAGAAACACTGGCATTATTGGGGGCACAGTCGTTCTAAAATTCTAGAAAACTGATTGTTCCATCTCTTCCCAGAGATGCAGACACACACATAGGCATAGATTTACAGTTTCAGTGCTCGCGGACCTCTCCAAAGGCATTCGTGAAAAGCTCAGCAATTGCTTTCAAACTTGAGCGGGTAACAGAATCAACCAAAGGTACCTCATTAAAATACGGCTCAGCCGGCCCTTCCCCAGAATTGCCGATTCAGTAGGTCTAGACTGCAGTGTGGTGGAGAATTTGCATTTCTCACAAATTCCCAGGTGCTATGGATACTGCTGGTCTGGAAATCACACTTGTAGAACTGCTGCCCTAAGCTACGTAGAACACTGATTTCACGGGAAGTAATTGTGATTTGAAATTTTTTTTTGGACTGCCCCCCTCATTCTGTGGTCACTCAGTTGGGAGTGCCAACTAACTATTCAGGAAGAAAGCCAAAAAAATAAAAAAAAAAGTTATTTAAAACAATGAAGAACTTGCATCATATAAGCTTCAGGATCTTATGCAAAAAAATCAAAGTATATTTATTACAGCTTCTTTTTCAGTAATGCTTTGTTCACAGTGAGAGAAAGGTCCTAAAGGTAACTATACTACAAAACACCTTTTAAAGGGGAGACTATCAGTGTTTTCCACGTGTACTACTCAGCTCTCACTCTTCCTGCATGGACCAATGCAAGATCCACCTCTCCAATAAAGCCTTCTTCCAAGACCCCACCCCATGTCTCCCTTTCCCCAGAACTCCCACTGGTCCTAGTCACACAGTACAAAATTGTCATCCAGTCCTCGGAAATCCTGCTTCACATTTCTTTTTATATCCCTAGAGATCCTGCTTCTGTGTTGCCGTAGTCTAAGACATCATATTACCAACTTAGTTTAGCACAGTGGAAATGCCTTTTAAAAAAGTGGAAATTAGCCTGAGAATATGGGATGGAGACAAAACATCTATGTAAAAAAGAATGTTTGTCAAAACCATGACGGCTGGGAATATCTGGCTTAATCGCAAGTCAGCTGAACACCAATAGGACACTAGAATGTCACTCAATACAGGACAGTTGAATTTAATGATTAATATTTTTAAGGAACACATTAAATAAAAGGAATAGAAAAATAGATCTGTATTGGAATGATCTCTTTATAACAAAGTTAAAATAATTGTAGAAACATTCTAGTGGTTAGTGGTTAAAGTCCCCACCCACTCACGGAATTAGAAAAAGTTTAAGAAAACTCTCTCTCGAATAGCCCATTATTCAATGATATTGAATACATATGGTTTGCTAGAACTCTTAAAGAAGGTTGTATTCGTTCCTGAGTTCTCAATGTTCTATAGAGAGCCAAATCTGTAAGATGTCTGGGAGAGAAAAGAGTTCAAAGGCCAAATAAATTTGGGAAATTCACAATGTCTAACTTCCAACTGACACAGTTTTAAGGATAAAATATTAGGAAATATAGAACTCTAAGAAGAGTACCTAGAACATAAAGTAATGAATTAATCTCAGATATCATTCATATTTATTTTGTTATTCCTATAAAATACCTAAACCAGGCATCCTCAAACTACAGCCCCCGGGCCACACGTGGCCCGCCGGGTGTTTTTGCCACCACTGCCTGTCCTGCTTAGCAGCCAACTCATCCTAGGGTCTGCAGTCTGGCCCTCCAATAGTCTGAGGGACAGTGGCCCTCTGCTTAAAAAGTTTGAGGACCCCTGAAATTCTCCTATCCTTCAAGTCCAATCATTTCCACACAATCTGATATGACTTTTCTTTAAGCCTGCCTGATCATCTTCCCTAATTACCTATATATTTTATAGCACTGGCCATGGAATTTTGCGGTTATTATAACCTATATCAGAAGGCTACTGGTTGTTTCATGTCTGTTTACTTTGGCTCAAAATTGGAGTTGTGCAGTCTCTAAGGAATGGACTTTTGGGATCGTTCACACCACCTCACCTAGTGGTGAGATCACTGCTGGCTATTTTTGTGGTTGTCATAAGAACGCCCACATACTTGGGAAGATTTCCTTGAGTAGTTTTCTAAAATCCTCCTCTTTGTTATCACTCATGTGATCTTCACCTAGACTAGCACTGAGGTCCCCTGGCTCCCCACACACTGTTTTGAGGCAGGAGTCCAAAGCTGTCACTTCTGCTGCATAGCTAGTCACAGCTGCCACTGGGCAGGTCTGTAAACAGTAAGGAAAGTGTCACTGAGAAGATATAGAACAGGTTAGGGCAGCTTACAGGACAGACCTTCTAGCCAGTTGAAGTCCTGTTAGAATCGCTCCCAGAAACAAGTGGTTTTAGTTCAAAAGCTCAAGTGGAAAACTACATAGTGGATTGCTCTGTGAGCCCAGCTAGGCGGAGAGGAACCCGTGAAGCTTCCCTGGGTCCATGCCTGAGTTAATGGCAATATAAGCCATTCTGATGCCATTTTGTGAAGGAATTATCACCCAAACATGCCTTCCCGGAAAAGTCTCCAGCACATATCCAGTCTATCCCACATTCTGAACAGCGCCAGGTGAAGGCGTATACATGGATGGACCTGGAGGGAATAGCGGCTTCCAGAGGGTCTGATGGGTCCCATTTCATACCTGATTTCCCACCTGCAACTGTGCACCCACTGTAAGGCCCTTTCTAGGGAGCTAACAAAATCACCTCTATCAGATGCTGGGAAAAAAATCTTAACTTCTCTATTTTGTGCCTTGACGATACTGAGCTTTTCCTATTCCCTACTCTTGTGGGGCCTGAGTCTGGTCTCTCCACCCACCTGAAACTTTTAATGAGAAATGGCAGGTTTGTGCCACGCAACCGAGACCCTTTTCTTTGCTGATTCCCAAAAGGATGCTCCCATGTACGTCAGAGTGCTCCTAGTTAGACAGAGAACGCTATTTAAACGGTTCCACGGCCAGGTGTCATCTGCCTGTGGGAAGGCTCTTCAATAATAGAGAATTTATTACTTGGATGGAAACTGCATCTAAAGCTTTTTGGAAACAAATATCAACCTTGAAGTTTATGAGACTACGTTAAATACTATCAAGAAAGGTGGATGTGCTGTTTAACTGAATATAGTACATTTTATGCCATGGCGTGATTTAATGCTGGGAATTGAGATAAAATCCATGAGTGTCTTGGGATTGCTGTCTACGCCTTGCCTCTTGAATTGTCTTGGTTTGAAAGACCCTGGTCCATAAAGATGCTTTCTCTACCCTGGCCTGATTCTTCCCTGCAATAGAAGAAAAAGCATGCTTGAATCTCTCCTTCTTGAGGATTTTATATTTAACCTCCTTTCAGATTAGAATAAAGGAAAAAACTTACATTTCCCTTTCTGCTCTCCCAGGATATTCATAAACATTTTTGCTAACTCTTAATGGTTAATATATTTTCCTTATTTTTCAAATATTTTCATTTTGATAACTCTTGAATATGTCTTTTTGTATACTAAACTATGCTAATTATTTTTATTTTTTTGAGACAGAGTCTCACTTTGTCCCCCTTGGTAGAGTGCCATTGCATCAAAGCTCACAGCATCCTCAAACTCTTGGGCTCAAGAAGTTCTCTCACTTCAGCCTCCTGAGTAGGGGGGACTACAGGCACCCACCACAATGCCTGGCTATTTTTAAGAGACATGGTCTCACTCTGGCTCAGCCTGGTCTCGAAACCGTGAGATCAGGCAATCCATCTGCCTCGGGCTCTCAGAGTGTTAGGATTACAGGTGTAAGCCAGCCTGCCCAGCTATGCTAATTATTTTTAAGAGGCAAAGATAAATACATGAAAAAATAAATATAATTAGTTAAAAATCTACCTACCACCATTTTCTAATTCTCTGTCCACATCCCCCCCCCACCCCCTCATTGCTTTCATTTTTCTTTGCGGGCTTCACACTGTCAGAAAAGCAGAGAAGGCAATGGAATCCGAAAATATCTAGGGGGTATGATGATCAAGGCTGAGGTCCTCTCAGAAGAACCATCACAAATGCGCCCCCTGGTCATCCTGCCCATGGCCCAGCAGAATGGTCCCCAAACCTCTTGAGTCCAGTGGATAAATAAAGTCAGAGTGCTTAGGACACAGGCTGAATTGGTAACCCTCCATCTGGGTCTCACTTGATTTCTCTCATTCTCCTTTCACTTAGTCTCACTGACTCTGGTTGCTCTCCCTAACACCTCCCGTGCCTGTGGTCCACGCTGCTCTCCTCCCTTCCACAAAGCGTTTCAGCATTAACATACAGAAAACGCTCTGGGATCAAACATGCCCGGCTGATGGCCTCTGTGTGCCGTTTATGACCTGTGCGATTTGGGACAAGTCCTTGGACTCTTATTTTCTTCATCTTTGAAATAGTGATAGTAAGAGGCCTTCCTGCCTAAGGTCACTGTGAAACTAAATTAGATTATACATCAAATTGCCTGGCCCGGTGTCCGGCACATAGTGCAGGTGTCCGGGTAATGAAAACAGCTAACATTTATTAAGCCCTTAAAGTGTAAGTACGGGATGCTTTTTTCCGATGTTAGCTATTTAATTCTCACAATTACTTCACAGCAACTTATGAGGTTGACACTTTTGTAAATTGCTAAGAGCAGTGACAGGCACAAAGTAAGCTCCTGATAAATGCTATCTCCTGTTGGCACTGCTGTTACTGTCTTCCTTTGACGGGTGAGGGGACCTACGTGGAGGGAGGTTAAATGCTTATCTGCTACTTGTCAGGATATTTTCATATAAGGACACTTACATTAGAAAAACTTCCGCTGCAAGTATTATTAATCACTGTACACTAGGAAAACTAAGCCTTAGAAATGTTAAATATTCTGCCAAATGCTCCTCAGCTACAACATAGTCAAGCCAGCACTAAACCTGGGCCTTTATGCCCTCAATGCCTGCCTCTCCATCATATCACACTGCTGCTTGCTAAGCTTTCAAAGTGCCACACCCTCTCCGTGAGGTTTGTCACACAGAGTATTTTTACGGATAGAATATCTTCAGCTTCTATCCCCTTTTCGCTCCACTCCTATGAGAAATAGGCACAGGCAGCTGAACTCAAATCATTCTTAAGCCATTTCAATTATTGTAGACACATCAACCACTCAAAATGGAAATCTCCTTTCTAAGATATTCCAGTGGAAGCTCTCCAGGTTGCGTTACGTTGCTTTGCCTGGGGACAACAGTAGCAGCAGCTACTCTGACAAGTCAATAAATTCTCAGGGTGCCATTAAAAGTGAGGAGAGAGCAGGCTGCAGACCAGGAGCCTGCCCCACCCGGCTCCACCTGCGGAGAAGGCAATGATGGGAGGCTGAGAGGTGCCCTGTGCCACAAAACAGCTACGTTTGACCATCCAGTGTGCCTAGAACAACAAAGGGAGGTTATTGGAATTGTAACATTTTTTGTTTGATAACTATAATAAAGTGCATGACCAACACAATTTAATTCAACACAAATCTACAGAAGCAGTCAGAAGACCTCAACAGTAGTGCGGGTGATAAAAATTTAATTCAACACATATCTACCAAAGATATCAGAAGACCTCAACAGTAGGGTAGGTGATAAAGATGGGATCAAGAGTACAGGTCTAATCCGGGACGCTCTATGAAAGAGGGGCAAATAAATGGCTGTGGGGACACAGATGACAGATGAAGTTTTATGCTACTATTAGAGAAAATGTATGCCAGTGATTTGCTACATTGGCTGAATAATCTCTCTAAACACTTGGAAAAAATAACCTTATAAAATAAGCCAGTTACAGGGAGAAAAATAATATTGCATGTTATCATTCATATATAGGACCAAAAAAAAAAAACTTATGGAAGTAGAGAGTAGAATGATAGATATCAGAGGCTGGAGAGGCTGTGTGGATAAGTGGGGATAAAGAGAGGCTGGTTAAGGGGTACAAACCGACAGTCAGATAGAAGAAATAAGCTCTAATGACAACTTATTGTATATTTCTTTTATTTATTTATTTATTTTTGTAGAGACAGAGTCTCAGTTTGTCGCCCTCGGTAGAGTGCCATGGCATCACAGCTCACAGCAACCTCTAGCTCTTGG
The DNA here is from genome assembly GCA_963574575.1 of Galagoides demidoff. Classification (NCBI taxonomy): domain Eukaryota; kingdom Metazoa; phylum Chordata; class Mammalia; order Primates; family Galagidae; genus Galagoides; species Galagoides demidoff. The sequence continues at coordinate 6,791 of CAUYQV010078798.1, forward strand.
GCTTAGGCAATTCTCTTGCCTCAGCCTCCTGAGAAGCTGGGACTACAGATGCCTGTCACAACGCCTGGCTATTTTTTTGTTGCAGTGAGGCCAGAGCCGGGTTTGAACCCACCACCCTCAGCATAGTGGCTGGTGCCCTACTCAGTGAGCCACAGGCACCACCCAACTTACTGTATATTTTAAAATAGCTAAAAGAAGAAACTTGAAGCATTCTCAACACATAGAAATGATTAATACTGACTGGATTGTTATACCATCTATATGTGCAACAAAATACCACACATGCCCCATAAATAAGTTTAAGAATTATGTAAATAGATACAATGTGTATCTCAGTGTAGGCCCCACTCCAGTCCGACTGGATGGGCACCTCCACGGTGTGCTGTTCCATCATAGGTATTTTTTAAGGGCTACCCAGATGAGACTATGAAACTTGCTTACTTATAACTGTGGGGAGGGTTTGACTTCATCAGGATTTTGACTAGTAAAGGGACAGTCAGGACAAAGCATACAAACAAAAAGAAGAGGAAGGACACAGGAGAGTATGGGAAGAGCAGATGAAGGATTTGAATGGGCTTGAATATCCAAGTGAAATATAAAAGGGAACAGGTGAAAATAAAGTTTCAGGTAGAGCCCATGTCTCAGTGGGTAGGATGCTGGTAACATACACCAAGGCTGCTGGGTTCAAACCTGGCCTTGGCCAGCTAAAACAGCAAAGACAACTGCAACAACAACAACAACAACAACTCCGGGTGTTATGGCAGGCACCTGTAGTCTCAGCTACTCGGGAGACTGAGGCAGGAGAATTGCTTAAGCCCAAGAATCTGAGGTTGCTGTGAGCTGTGACGCCACGGCACTGTACCCAGGGTGACAGCTTGAGACTCTGGCTCAAAAAAAGAAAAAAAAAAAGTTTCCCTGTGGGAACAAGATCGTGAAGACAGATTAACATTCAGGAGAATCTGAATATTATTTTCAAAGTATGTAAAATATGGCTCTTTATGCATGCCATTGTTAATTAAATGTTAATTCTCATTTCTAAATGACCCAGATAACTGTGCCAAGATAAAAAAGCAATTGTGCACAACTTCTCTATGAAAACAGAATCACTGACTCCCACCGCTGCCTCAAAACACAGGGTGTCTGGTACCCCCCAATAACTGATCCCTCTCTATCTTCTTCTGTAAATACAAATTTGCATGTTTTGTGTGTCCTCTTTTTTCTCTTGGCATTATAAAGACATGCATGAAAAGGGGGCTTGGGGGAGAGGGAGAATGAGAGAGAGAAGGGGAAAGACTCCCTTACAAACTCCTCAAGAATGGTGATTCTGTTGGCCTCTGCAACACCGAGGACTGGTCATTTTTTCAATCATATGATCTACTTTAGCAGAAAAAGGAAAATCGTAAACATTTTTTACTCCCCAAATAGCAAATCTTGCCTGGGTGCTGTTTTTACATTGCCAGTGGTATTTGGTATTTACAGCAACTGATAAAACCAAATAGAGCAGGTGCTGTTATCCTTATCTGACCAAAAAAAGGGCACAGAGTAACCGAGACTGCTCTTCTAAAAGCCGACACTGCCACAGTTCAGATTCTAATACACACTATTATTCCCACCATTGTCTAAGGAAAAAATACAGGGGCATATATGTTTAAAAGACTACCTTTTTAAAACGTAAAGGTGGTTTTAAATGCTGTTTTTATTTTTCTTTTAGATGTGAACATCAGTGGTGGGTGTGATTCAGGGCTTATTCTGACATGCTAATTTTCAGTGCTATTAAACTGTGCTATTATGATGCACACCGTGTCAGGTCATAAATCCCTCAGGAACAGACATCTTAATTTGTTTATAACCACACTTCCAGAGGCCTAATGCAGTGCTGGTATGAAGCTTATTCTCAATAATATTTTTTTCAGAAATAAAAGACTTCTATATTCTTTTTAGAAGTAAAAGACTTCTATAGTTTTGTGATACTTAATATCTTCTGTCATGTACCACAGTCTATGCAGCTAGTCCTGACTAACCAAATAGACGATAAATATGACGGGATACAGTTTAACAAGTCTGTTCCTTCCGTCAGTTTAACAAGTCTGTTCCTTCCGTCGCTGGACACATATGCACAGAATGTTGACTATTTGCCTACCTTATTCAAGGAGCTGGTGAAAGACAAAGTCTCTTCCCCTCAAAACATGTCTCCTTGTAGCAAAAGACAATTACACAGATGTGCACACATCATAAACTTGATAATAAAAAATGCTAAAAAACATATAAAGGAATATTGTGGTGAAGTGACTGAAGACGGGTTTCTTCAGATAAAAACAGTCGGGGGATTTCCATGAGGAAGTGACATATGATCTGAGACCTACTTAACAAGACAGCTGTGCAGAAAGAGAGGCAGAGAGTGCCCCAAACAGAGGGGACAGTAAAGGCAAATGCCCTGAAACTGAGCTGAGCTGGCCACGTTCAAGGCCAGTTTATCACAAAGGATAAGATATTTAGGAATGGAGTCTAAGAAGTCAGCAGGGAAAATGTCGCCTGGGACTTTGAAGGCCAGGCGGAGTTACAAAGCTATGTCAATGGGAAGGCGTTGTGAGGTTGTAACTAGAGAGTGGCCTGATCTGACTTATCCATCTGTCCAAGGACTATTGTGAAGCAACAGAGTGCTCTCGACTACCAAAGAAACATTGACCGATGCTCTGTCCTTAGGAAGACCCTTTGTAAAGATTTTTATGAAAGTGTGGAAATGAAATTCCTATTAACAGTCACCCAGATTAAAAATGCTACTAATCAAAATGACTCTGTTTTGGCAAGGAGTCCAGTTTTCTGAGTTTTCCTGTGCAGACTGGGAATCAGTTGCTAAGCAAAGCAAGGGCCTCCCCGGGAGTGCGGGAATTTGACCCTCACTCAAGCGTGCCATTCAGCATGGCAGAGAGAAATCAGAGCTGGGACAGTTGCTAGGTGAGGCACCCATAACACCTGTTGTCCCAATAAGGACACCTATGAGAGTGATAATTTACATCAGACCAGTAGGTTTAGGTGAGGATTATCCCTAGATAATGTCTTGGCCTGAGCTTGATTTCCAATTTCTATCAGAACCTGCCTGGTGGCTGGTGGCCTGCGTCACCCTTTCTGAACCTAAATTTCTTTCTCAATCACATAACATTGCTGCGTTTTCCCAATTATTGAACACCAAACACCAACTGCCAAAGAGTCTCACTGGAGAAACAGATGCGTAAAGCCCATTCCCTGCTCACAATTAAGTCAGAGGATAAAAAGCACCCCACTGTACTCTAGCACAAGTGAAGACAATTCTAAGCAGGACTTTACCTAACAAATGCAAACATTGTAATCTGGTTCTTTGTACCCTCAAGGATTCCCCGACAATTTAAAAAATAAAATAAAATAAACCAAGGAAAAAGCAGAAGAAAGGAGCGATAATTCCTAAGAAGACACCACAGAATACCTCACGGCACCTGGTGAAATATGAGCTGCATTTAGGAACATGAGCAGGAATTCACACGTGAATCACCACCTTCCATGCCAGCCGGGCGGAGAGCACGTACAAAGGCCTGGAAGTATGTGGCATCATGGCAGGTCCAGGCTGGTAAAAAACTGGTAGACCTGGATGATTTCTAAGGTCTTTTATGTACTAAAAATGTAAGAGTGTTTCCTTTAATGATGTAAAATATAATTTTTAAAAAATTAAAATTTCATTGTAGCCCCCAAATTTTATATATATGCTACAATTCCATTTCCATTCCTCTACTACAGCCATCTGAGCCATTGCTATTCACATGACACTGATTTACAGTGAGCTGCGCATGTACAGAAGTACCTTGAAGTACATAAAGGAAAGAGCCAGGATAGATCCAAAACTCTCCACGAAGTTGCAATTCACTACTTTAACCATGAAAGAAACATATTGCCTGGGGGAGAATGCTAAATACGCAGAAAGTTTTATGATAATAGCTAACTTTCATTGAACGTATAACAGATATCAATTCAATTAATTATCACAACACTCATATCAATTAGATGTGAACTCTATTTCTGTCTAACAGATGAGGTAGGTGAGCTCTAGACTAGATAAAAACTTGCTCCAGGTAAACTACTTTGAAGTGACAGTGCTAGAATTTGACTGCAGACAGCTGGTCTATGAGTCTATGCTTTTAATTATCGTATTATATGCCTTTCAACAGTAATGTCAAGATTGTGGGAGACAAGTCATGATACGTGGCAATTGTTCAGAAATTCAGTTTTTGCTTTAGGAAAACATGGGTGGAGAAGTGGGACACACACCTGACTGGATCTCAGAAGCAGCCTTAGGAAAAAATAAAACATAAAAATTATACTATAAGCAGAGAAAACAAATTTTCAAAATCAACTTTCCCACTTTTCTAATTAAGTATCTTAAACTTTGATAACCTATGACCAAGATGCTTACTCCATAGGCTGGTCCAAACCAGCATTAAGAATTCAGCTAAGTCCACATGACATCAAAGAACTGGACTGGCCAAGGTTCTCATAGAAACAGTTACATTTCTGATAATATGTTTGAGCACTGGCTCGGCACTGTAGCTCAGTGGCTAGGGCACCAGCCACATACACTGGGGTTGGTGGGTTCAAACCCAGCCCAGGCCTGCTAAACAATAATGACAACTGCAACAACAACAACAACAAAAAATATAGCTGGGTGTTGTGGTGGGCACCTGTAGTCCCAGCTCCTCGGGAGGCTGAGGCAAGAGAATCACTTAAGCCCAAGAGTTTGAGGTTGCTGTGAGCTGTGATGCCACAGAACTCTACCGAGGACGACATGGTAAGACTCTGTCTCAAAAAAAAAAAAAAATATATATATATAGATATAGATAGATAGATAGATAGATAGATAGATATGTATATAATTGAGTATCATGAAAGTTACAAGGTCTTGAAGGTGAAGAACTCCATCTGTTAACTTCCTGTGGTCAGCATTTAACAGAAGCACAAGCAGAACTGCAATTAAAGGAGACGTCCCAAGAGATGATGGTGGTGGCAACAGCAGCCATAATAAGATTGATACAACTGTATCTTATATGCATCAATTCAAAGCTTGCAATTTAAAAATACATAGTATCTTATTTAATCCTAATAAAATGTGTGCATTAATATTTCCATTATTATGCACATACAGGTAAAAGGCCAGAGAGTACAGTGAGTTTTGCAGTACAAGAGCTAAGATTTAAACCAAACTTTCTAAATTTCAAGTGTAGTACTATTTCCTCCATCCCACAGTTGTCTCTGAAACTGTCAGAAATTTCAGCATGTCATCATGGTTTTTGTTAGAAGTAACTAAATGCCATACCTTACGGATCTAGGCTTTGATCCTCTGATGCCCCCAGCTTCTATATAAAAATTTTAACACCCAATATTACATAATCTTTGGCCTAATCCCCGAATTGTAGAAAGGAAAAATTGAAAATTGATGAGCTTAATAACCAATGTGCTGTTGTGTTCTAACGCTGGGAGCTGAGCACAGTAGCAAAGTAGGCTGCCCCTCCTGCCAAGGCTTAGGCGGATGGAGGGCGTGGCTGAAAGCTGCTTACCAACACAGGACTCCCCGGACAGTGAATAGGTCCCATCGTCATGGAAACCGCTTCTGCACTCACAGTGGTACCACCCTGGCAGGTTAACGCAGCGGGAATGGTTGTGGCACTCAATGATTCCCTCTGTACATTCATCAATATCTGCCTCAGAGAAAAACACAAGTCCACCGGGACATTAATTTCTTTTGATACTCACCTTTCAGTAAACACCTCAAACATGCTCACGTCAACATATCGATTAAAACGAGTTAGTCACCTAAAGTGGAAGTTACAGGAAGAAACGAATCCCATTTTTTCGGGTGTCCAAACAAACAGCAGGCTTTGTTCTGGGGCTCATTCTTACATATTTAACAAGGGATGAGAGCCAGCTGATGGTCACCGAGCATTCCTAACTCAAATGACGTGTTAGCCTCCGAAGAAACAAAAACTAAATTGAGGATGTTTAGTCCAGTTTTGGTTTGGGTTTAGAGGACTTTTCTGAGATTCAATGTTTCCAAGTTGCTAATTCCCGATGTTCTTTTGTGTTCTTTGAAAATACTTATGAACAGAGAGGTTTAGGGAATGCTGGGTTAAATTGTATTCAACTGATTTTACAAATTCATGGCGCTAGAAGCTTGTGATATTAATAATATGTCTGTCAAAGCTTTGAATGAAGAATGATGATATGCACTCTTTCCCATATTTATTTGGCTAGTAAATGGTTTTACTTGAGATATGAATACAATCTTACAAAACTAATACTCTAGGGACACACAGTTTGGGAATCATGGCTCTAATTCTTTTAAAACTACCAAATGATTATGCCAGTCAGTCAGAGATTTCCATTCTCCACTCCTTTTAATGAAAGGAAATTTCCTGGGCTTTGTTTTTCTCTAAGCTCAGGATCTTTAGCATCAGCCAATACCTGGACTGGGCATAGATTTTTAAGGAGGTTCACCACTGCAGAGAGAAGAGTTGCCCATTGTTAAACCATGATCAGCTCATTCTTACAGAATTTCTCCATGTAATTATGTCTTGGAATGTAGCCATTGCTGGCTGGGAATCTTTTCCTACATCTCTTGAAAATATCTGAACTATGATATTCTTATGTGAATATAAAATTTAGTTAACAATGGAACATACAAGTAACGAATAGAAAACACACTTCGAAAAAAAATTTTTTTTCAACAGGGCCCTGGCACAGGCATCAGCTCAGGGGCAATCATCTACCAGTGGTTCTATTATCTTGACAAATCCGGAATTGTGAATTGAACTGTGAAGTTAGTTTGAAACCTGGCAGTGTCATCTCCTGGTATTCTGGCCAAGAAAGAAAAGCTATCGCTCTTTAGACAGTGCAATCCAGCTTTGCCTTCTATTGCCAACTGCCACCTCGTTCAGCCCATAAAGTCCTTTCCCATACGGCCTCCCATGGGCTTCTATTTTTTTTTTTTTTTATTGAATGGTAACTATGTACATTAATGCACTTCTGGGGTACAGTGTGGGGTTTTCACATGCAATCCGAAATTCCCATGGGCTTCTAAATGCCACCAGTCCTCAGGACCTGCTGCTTCCATGACACCTTCGGTTACTACAGCCAGGCTGTGTGTTTACTATAAACTTCTAACAACTGTGTAGATTATCATTCCTCGAATTTTACAAGTATGGCCTCTCTGGAACAGACATTAGATCACTAAAACTTTCAAAACTTGGCCTGCAGAAATGACTGGAGGCTGGTGCTCACAGAGAGAACTGTCTTCCCCGAAGTCACAGAACCAGCTCAGTGCTTTTAGGATGTGGGGAAACAAAAGACACAGCCAGAGGACTGATTTTCAGAGAGGACTTCTCCATGTCAGGCTGAAGGACAACTCTTTGTAACAGGCAGCAACAACTTCTACCTCTGATACTTAATCCCCAAACTCTCCGAAAAGCAGTCCTGATCACCATGATCACCACAGACCCCGTCACCTTCAGGCTGCTGACAATACTTTATGTAATAGCCCTGGATAGTGTCTTGGGAAATCCATAAACATCAAAGCAAAAGAATCTCAACTCACCAAAGCCATCACATATTCTGGTTTACCTGAAACAGTCCTGGTTTCCACCTTTCCCTCCACCTTGCTCCCTTCACTCACAAAGCCATCCCAGCTGAGGATATAGTATCTGATCATCTCATAAATATAGTAACTTCTTCAGTCCTAAATTCAACAGGAAATTTCTAGGATGAGCAAGACTTCTGAATGATGTTCAAACCCTCTCTCAACTCACACTTGTTTCTATTTCCAATATGAAACAATGAGAGGGATTAGCAAGGGTTTCTGTGATCCAGCAGGGCAGAAGTTTTCTGTATAGCACAGAGGACTCTCACAGGCTGTGAAAACCCTCAGTTACAAATTTACAGCTTCCCCAGAGACACCAGGGAATCCCTGGCTTGCATTGGAAATGAGAAAAGTAGTGGATATGCCCATTTCCTGGGGGCTGTGCTTCCCATCACAGTCTGTGAGGACTCACTGGGAATAATCAACGCCCATCACATAGTAACAAGGCTCTACATTCTGGTTTTCTATGTAAGTGCTATACTTAAAACCAGAAAATTAATTTTACATGCAACCGGACTGTAGGTGAGAGGGTCTCACATTTTCACCATGTAGGGTGTTTATAACTGGCTGTTCCTTCCGTGTAGGGCATTGTGCTGGTATAAACAGCAACCACCATAGATCCAAACGCAGAAAACATTTGGACCCTTTGTGGCAACACTTTGGGGACTTTACAAATTATAAATGATGCCTTCTGCTCCCGGTGGGTCGTAGCTGCCTTTGTCCTCAGGGATTTGTTTCCCTCAGTCAGTGCTTGCTGTAGGCAAACAAATAAGACAGATGCTGCGGGAACGGGGTCCCTCTGAGTTCACTAGAGAATCTGACTCTCTCGCCCAGGGAATCCTGATAAATCACAGTGAGCCTGGCTGCGCCTCGCCGTGTGCCAGCCAGCCCACAGGAAATGAACAACTCAGGAGTCACCTGCCTGCCCTTCCAAAGTCCCAGGATTTTGTTTACATCTCAGTTTAATCCAGCGAAGACTTAAAAAAATGTGACAGAGAAACAAGAGAAGCTGGGGTATTCTGAAGGGTGAAATCTACTGCGTTCATTTCTGTCTCTTCATCGCCATGTGCCAGCAATCCAATAGCTCACATTACAGCCCAGGTTAGAAGGCTAACTGAGGGTGAAATCTAGTTCAAACCCAGCTGGAACCTGTAGTTGTCACTACTCTAGCACGTCATCCTGTTGACAAGTCAAGAAAGTATGAATTAGACAGAGATAGCACATTCATTTAATTTTCTAAGTATTAGCTGAGCTAAAAATATGTGAAAGGATTATTTTTGCATTGTATGAGTGTAATGGTGAATAAGACATGATTCCTGAATCCAGGAGTTCACACTTCAGGGGAGGGGTGATATATATTTGTACTTCAAACCTCAATCAATACCATTTCCAGCTCCTTGAACTGGTCCTCCTGCCCCCAGTGCAGCGGTTCTCAACCTGTGGGTCGCGACCCACAGGAACGGTATTAAAGGGCCACGGCATTAGGAAGGTTGAGAACCTCTGCCCTAGTGACTCAGTCCTGTAAAAATGTCCATTTATGCATTCCCCTGTCCTATCACAGTTCCCTTTGGGTTGATCACTCAAATGCAAATTTTCCAAGAATACAGAGAACCACTTACTCATGTTTACCTTTACTGTAGCAGCTAAAAATTTGCCAAGAGTGTAAAAGTGCCCAAGAAAAGTTTGGGGAATGAATGAATGAAAAAATAAATGATTAATGCACTGAGTCAAAGGAACAATGAACAAATGCTATTATAGGGATTCAAAATACCACAAGACTTCTTAATGTTTGCAAATCACAAATATACAATGTAAATGCACAAAACTAAATATAATAAGATTAATTTAATATTTATGTTACTTTTCTCTAAAGGACATCATGTACTTTCTAATTAATACTTTGTTTCTTCTCCTACTCTTTAGAGGTTCTATGGAGACCCAATAAGAAATAAAAAGGCACAATTGCTATGATGTTATAATGAATAATTATGATTATAATTACAACAATTATAATTGTTACAATAAAATGTTCACACATACCAAAAATTTGTTATTTGCAATGAGACCAAATGCATACTCAATTCCTCCACCCATAGGACGTATCCTAAGAAATTCATTTAATCCTATTCAGGATATACATTCAATTTGCTATAGATAACCATTTGCAAACAAATGCTTGGATTCTTGCAAAATCCTAGTCTCTTTAATGAATCTCTTCATCCACCTAATCTCCTTCCTATTGGATTTGCTATTTGGAAATTTGTAAAATCAATAAAGCTTTTCTCAAAGCTTATTTTATAAGAGATATTTTTATATTTCATAGAAATTGGTTGAAACTTGCAGTGAGTAAGTGGCTCAAATTGCAGATGGATTACATCTTTTCTAAAAATTTATAGAGTGAGATTGAGTCATGAAGGAAATCTTTCAATTATTTCATTCATTCAGCAAAAGTTTACTGAGTGCCCATTGTGTAGTAATCCCTATATCATACTCTTGGATGCAGACATGAAAAGATAGGGCCCCTGCTCTCTTGACAGAGTGTTGATGGGGCCACTGGAATATACAACAAACAAACAAGGAGGACAGAATAGGTTTTAGAGACAAACATGACTTCAAATTCCTACTTACCAGCACCCATACTGGTTATTTATTTATTTATCTATTTATTTTTTAAGACAGAGTCTTACTTTGTCGCCCTGGGTAGAGCGTAATGGCATCACAGCTCACAGCAACCTCAAACTCTTCAGCTCAAGTGATTCTCTTCCATCAGCCACCCAAGTAGCTGGGACTAGAATGCCCAGCCATGTTCTTGTTGCAGTTGTCCTTGTTGTTTTGCCGGGTCAGGTTCCAACCTGCCAGTTTCAGTTTATGTGGCTGGCACCCTAGCCACTGAGCGATGGGCGCCGAGCCTTTATGAGTGTTTTGTTTTCTCATCTGTAGGTTGAGGATAGTAAAACTAAACTCCATAGGATTGTTAATTAAAAAAGAATATTAGGGCTCGGCGCCTGTGGCTCAATCGGCCAAGGCGCCAGCCATGTACACCTAAGGTGGCGGGTTCGAATCCCCAGCCCGGGCCTGCCAAATGACAATGATGGCTGCAACCAAAAAATGGCCGGGTGTTGTGGCAGGCACCTGTGGTCTCAGCTACTTGGGAGGCGGAGGCAGGAGACTGGCTTGAGCCCAGGAATTGGAGGTTGCTATGAGCTGTGATGCCATGGCACTCTACCCAGGGGGATAGCTTGAGGCTCCATCTCAAAAAAAAAAAAAAAAAGAATATTAAACAACATCTATATTGTTTACCTAATATTTGTTTACCTAATAAAACATCAACTTCGTACTAAAAATTAGTGCTAAAAACGTAGAAGACAGAGTGATTATGAAAATAAAAAAAAAGAAATACTAATATCAGCTTGCAATCAGGAAACTGATTGGATCTGAGAGATTATTTCTGGATCTTTAAAAATCTTATTTTGAGATAAGTATAACACAATAAATTCAGGAAACAAATCTATAAATCTTTAATAAATACCCCATAGAACTTAGATTCTCCCCCCCCCAAAAAAAGGTACATAAATTTAAGGAAATGGAATCAGCAACATAAATTGTTATAAGTATAGAAAACAGCAACCTGATTATTACCTGGTATTTGTTAAATACCAGGAGGATGTGATAGATATAGTAGGCAGAGACCCTGGGGTAGAAACAGAGTATTTTTTTCCCATCACCTCTTCTCTCAGAGATGTGTTGTAAGCATGCTTTCTCTGTAGGCAGGTAAGGCCAAGTGACTGCTCTAGTTATAGGGCTATGAGAGAAGCAATGTAATTTCAATATGGCCAATATGATTCTTCATATGAGCCCCGTGATAGGTACACCTGCTCACTGCAGGCAAATGTGCATAGAGACCTTGGAAGCCCCACATTGACAATGACAGAACCATTTTTCACCTGGTTTCCTATCTGACTATATAGAGCAGAGCATTTCCAAAGACCAAAAACTGTCATAGAGTATTGATATGAGTAAGAAATACATTTCTGTGTAATTGAGCCATTACCGTTCAGAGCTGCTTTTAATTGCTGGCCAGCATTTCCTATCTAGGATAATAGACCTTTTTCTATGTTAAGGGGATAGACTGTGCTCATGTCAGAACGCATGCTCATCCAGTATCTAAAAACAAGAAACAAAAGCCAAGCGAACAAGAAGAAAAAGGACCAGTCACAGACTATACTCTCCCTAGAGGAATGGAAGAAGTTTTGTTCTGGGAATCAAGAGGCAAGATAATGCATAAACCTGGAAAAGCCTTATACTTAGACACACTTGCGTTTGAACCCTGGTTCTGTTATTTCCCAGCTTAGGACTCTGAGCAAGTTATTTACTTATTTTTTTGAACTGCAGTTTCCTTGGCACTTTTAAGAGGATAACGTTACTGCCTTACGCTGTTTTACATGGCTATAACAAAATATCTGAGATTGGATCATTAATAAAGAAAAGAGATTTATTTGGCTTACGATTTTGGAGACTGAAAAATCCAACATTGGGCAGTTACACATGGTTTGGGCCTTAGGCTGCTTCAACTCATGGCAAAAAAAAAAAAAAATGGAATGGGTGGAGGTGGGTATGAGCAAAGAGATCACATAAGGAGGTAAGAAGCAACAAGGAGAAACCAAGGATGCCCAAATCTTTTTAACAACTCACTGTTATGGTTACTAACCTGTTTCTGCAAGAGCAAGAACACATTTACCCTCACAGAAAGGCATTGATCTATTCAGGAGGGATCTGCCCCCAAGACCCAAATGCCCCCCCATCACTGCCACATTCAGGATCAAATTTTAGCATAATTATGGTGGGGAAAATCTACATCAAAATCATACCAATTACTTAGTTCATAATGGTGCTTTAAAGATTGAACGAGATCAGTGTAAAAGCTACTCCCTATACTCAGGTAGACATTTGCTAGTCCTGTAATAATTATTGTTCTGTAATGTATAATCCCCACTTGGCCCTGAGTGATATGTGTCCCTGACACGACAGCCCAAGCCTGCAAGCTTCAATTCCTTACACGAGAAAGAAAAGTATTGCGCACTTAAGAATTCTTTGCACTTTAATATCCTAGAAGATAGACAATCTGGGCTTTGGGCTTATGCCTTTATCTGCTGCTAATCAGTGAAATGACCATTAGAATTTTTAAGCAAGCTCTTTGCACCTCAGTTTTTTCATTAGCCAAATTGAAACTTAAAAATTATACATGTTTGTCTGCCTCACAAAAAGAAAGCTCTAATAAGATGTGAACAAACTCTGGAAAGTCAATTAATTGCTACATAAAATATATGGTGACATCATTATTACTGTTACTTCTTTGTAAATTCTGATTAGTAACCAGTTTTGGTCCATTAAACTTAAAGGTACCTGCTGTTAATAATGATGTCAATTACATTGGTGATACGGCTCACTGCTTTTTTAAATCTCTTTCTTTACTGACTTTGCACAAGACAACAGTCTCTTTCTGGTTGTACCCATGTAAATTTATCTCTGATGACTTTCTTTTTGAATGTCTGCTCTCTAACAAACTGTGCCCAAATTCTTCCATAAAGAATCTATCGCATCACATTTCCACTCTCCCCATTAACCTGGAGGCTCTCTGATCTGTATCTTTGAGCTGATCTGTAACACAAGTTTAGATATACTTTTACCATCACCTATAGATTAGCTAATCTCAGAGGTCTCCTCCTTTCAGACTCATTCTATCAAATGCTTAACATGCCATATATCTTTCTATGCATAAAACCAATTTTCCTCCCCAGCATTCCTCCCTCGCTTTCATCTCCCATAATCAATAAATGAAAGGTCAAAGTTCCTGTAATGGCTTGCAAAGCTTCATTTAATCTGACTTCTCTTATCTCTTTGAATTCATTAACCACAATTCCTTTTTCTTACCTAGGACAGCCACACTAGCCTCCAGTTATACTACAAACATACAAGCCTTTACAGAGTCTCTTCCTTCTCCCTAGAACATTCTTTTAGATATATCTGTATGGCTTAAACTCTCAACTACCTTCACTCTTTACTCAAAAATCATTAGCTCCACAAACTTTTCCTTTACTGCCATATCTAAAAGTAAAACCATCACTGACTCATGTAAGCCCAATTATCCCCTATCCTATCTCTTGCTATATTCTCTTTTGCACTTATTGCCAATTAACAAACTTTATATTTTGAATGCATATCTGGTTTTCATCCTGTACCCCTCAATGATTTGTAACCTCCATGAGGTATCAGAAGGACGGAAGAAAACCATACAGCTTAATGTACGTGTAATTGGAATCTCTGAAGAAGGATCAAGAAGACAGGACAAAGATGAAGAAATCATGGCCAAAATATTCCAAATGTATTGAAAACGGCCAAAATATTCCAAATGTATTGAAAACTATAAGCAAACAAAACCAAAAAGCTCAAGGAACCCCAAGAGTAAGTAAGAGACATGAACAAGACCAAAACACATCAATGTCAGACTTCCAAAAACAAGTGATAAAGCAAAAAAATCTTAAAACAATCAGAGAACAACAACAAAAATTATGGTTCATGCAGAGAAACAAAGATGAGAATATCAGCAGATTACTTTTGTGAAATAATGCAACAGAGAAGACAGTGAGATTACATCATTCAAGCACCACAAGAAAAAAAGTGTCAACATAGCATTCTTTACCTAGCAAAAGTAAATGAAAAAACTACAGTAAAGACCTTTCAGACATACAAAAGCTGAAATAAGTCATCACTAGCCTTTATGTATTATACAAAATATTAAAGGGAGTGAGTCCTTTAGGTAGAAGGAAAATAATAACACATGAAAATAGAAATGTACATAAAGGAATGAACAAAACTGGAAATGTCTACTTATAAACTTATAGAAGTATTTTCATATCATTTACATCCCTTTAGAATCAACACATTGTACTCCACATATGCATAAATATATTAATGATCTATGTGTATTTGACTTAATAAAAAAAAAGCAAAAAAAAAACCCAGAAGGAATTATCAAATATCACCATTTTGCAACGTTCTAAAAAATAAACAAACAAACAAACAAAAAACATATCTCTTTAGAAGATTTTGGGGGCCAGGTGCAGGGTCTCATTCCTGTAAACCTAGCACTCTGGGAGGTCAAGGTGGGTGGAACACTACTCAGGCGTCCTAGAAAAGCCTGAGCAAGAGTGAGACCAAGATAGAACAAATACTCTTTCATAAAACAATCTAAAAAAAAGTTCAAAAGCTTGAAATGTTATAGAGTGTGTTCCTTGACCATGGTAAAATTAAATTAGAACTCAAATAATAAGGTATTTAGACAAGTTACAAATATGTAGAAATTATGCCACTTCCAATAAAGCCCATTATCACAAGGAAAATATGACATATTTTGACTGAATGATGATAAAAATACAACAGGTTAAAATTTGTGGGAATCAGCTAAAACAGTGCTTAGAAACAAATGTATTGCCATTATACTTATATTTGAATGGGAGAAAAGTTTAAAGTCAATGATCTATATTCTTCCTGTAAAAAAACTAACAAAAGGCAGGAAAATAGATTTCTACTGTACATCTGGCCCTGTCTACAAGCTAAAAGTACCTGAGGCAGGTTTTATGCCAAGGTAAGAGGACCTGTAGAACTCCATGGAACTAGAAAGGCCAGAAGAAATTAACATACCCTGAGGCAAGTGCCAGATGTAATTTTTTTTTTTATAATAAAATACCAAAACTGTGATACGATACACATCAAAATTAAGGAAAGATTTAAGGACAACAGAGAGTAGAGTCTTCAAGGAACACAGATCTGGAAGGATGGGAGGCAGTTCAGCCTGGGTAAGGAGCAGGTGCCCAAGGAGAGATTGACTCAGCACCTGAATGGTAAGCAGGTGCTGAAGCACCTTTGTGACATCTTAACCTTGGTTACCTCCCCGCCCCCCAAAAGAAATATATTAGCTCACAAAACTGAGTTCAAGGGCCTAGGCTCTGTGGAATCCAGTCAATCAACCAATGTTATCAGGATCTAGACTCCCTCTGTGTATCCACAATCTCATCATCATATGAGCATCAGTATAAGCCAGAACCTCTTCAGGTAGTGGCTCCCCCAGATAGTCTAGGCTGACATAGTTCTAAATCTGTCAAAAAGAGAGATTCTTATCAATAGTATTGAAACAAACCTAGCCTTTGAGCCTCTTTCATCTCAGTTTGGTCACATGCTGAGGCCTGAAGTCATTATTGTGGTCATGTCTGGGTTACCAGACCCTCTTAGAGCAAGAGGGAGAATCAGAGCTACTTGAGGCATCTAAAACTGGGACTTGAGAGAGATTGCTCCTCGGGAAGTACTGGAGTGCCATTACTAGAACGGGAACGGTGTCCTGGGGGTGGGATCAAACACAGTAGACTCCCCTTAGGTCTCTTTTCATGCCATTACTACATTATTAAAAGGAGGCATTGGATCAAGAAACCATGCCACTTTGACTGCGTGGCTTTCCCTGTGGAATGCCTCTTAGTCTAAGGGCATCTTTGACATCTCTATTTCTCTCTTAATGCCAAGTGAAAGTTCTTTATTTTTTTTTTTTCTGCAAAGTTCTTGATACATGTATTTGCTGTCGTCAAGAAGATAAATAATTTCTTCTGGGTAGAAATTATTTATATTCTTGGGAAATAAAAAAAAGGAAGATTTTAAAAGACAGCAATGTCATTCTATGAACTAAGTTTAAGAAGATATCTCTTTGGGGCGGCGCCTGTGGCTCAAGGAGTAGGGCGCAGGCCCCATAGACCGGAGGTGGCAGGTTCAAACCCAGCCCCACCCCAAAATTGCAAAATAAAAAGATATCTTTTTGAGGGTTCTGGGAACATAGCTGAGTGGTTAGCACCATCTCTGTCCCCACCTAGACAACAATTACACTGGCAGAATCTGTCTGATGCTACTACTTTGAAACTCTGAGTCTATATGAGGGCTTGCAATTTCCAGGGGGGAGTTTTAGAAGACGTGTGTTAGTCAATTTTAGCTGGTAGCCTGGTAGCAGCTACCTATTCCTAACCTTCCAGCCTGCAGACAGGCAGTGATATAATTTTTATTTTCCTACTATGTCCTGACTGATACACCTTTCCCTTCTATACCTTGTGGAGAAGAACTTTGATTTGTCTGGGTAAAGAATGGAGGTGAGCCCTTAAACTCAGAAACAAAGTAGGCCCATCTGAGAGCCCCAGGGGTAAATAAACCATTCCTTAGTCTAGGATAGTCCTTCTCTGACTATCGGCATTAACTTCAGCAGGGAACGTATTATAAATGGAAAATATCTAGCTCCACCCAGCATACTGAAAATCAGAAATTCTGCTAGAACCCAGCAGTCTGGATTTAAACTAACTTGTCAGGATCATCCTGGAGACCATACTTTGAGCAACATAGGTCTACAGTAACAATGATCTCATCATCCCTTGTCCCAGTGATTTGTGTAGGGAAGGCCCTGTGATCAAGGTACAGCCAAGGAGAAGTAAGGGGAAGTATGGTGGGTTGGGGTGATAGTGGGGTTGTCATTCATGGTAAAATGACAAATTTCCTAACATGTTCTTTCTGGTTAGCCAGCTGGATGGAGGACCCGAGGACTGGAGGTGCAGCCACCTTGGGGTCTTGAGAAAAAAAAAAAAAAACAATTAAATCACAGACACACCAAACTAGTCGCCTTATATTTTTGAGCTGCTGAAATAATCATGGAGCTACATATTGCCAGATTTTATGTTAGAAGAGATAATTAAGGACTTTTATCATTAAGTCACAATTACTTGAGTTTTATGTTACTTCTAGCCAAAATAATTTTAATGTGGAAAATAGTCTTATCCTCATTTTATAGGTGAAGCTTGAAAGCTTGAAAGGGATCAAATAGTTTGCATAAAGCACACATCTAGTACATGAAATGCTAAGTTTTGAACTTGTTTTTCTCTGAATCCAAAACTTCGTCAGGCTACTCCACCTCTCCATAGGTCTCACTGTTACTTCTCACCAAACTCCAAGCCTAATGATAGTCAGGGAACCAAAGTGGGTGTGTTTGCCTTTTTTCCCTTATACCATTCTGTTAAATCCTGAATTTCTTTATGGACTTAGGAATTCCTGGTTAAGATGGTAGTGGAGCCATTCTGAATGATGGTTTATTTTTCTCCTTCAAAGGAGGAACACAAATTGCTTTTTAATTTATTCTTGCATGATGTTAAAACCCATCCTTTAAGGACAGATCCACATTTTTTACTTTGAGCATTCCAATAGCCTGCATTATTCATAGTGGAGATATTTATGCAGACATGATCAATAAGATAATTTACCTTCAAATAAAACAGGAAGGCTTCAGCCCTCAATGAAAAATGAAGAATTTAAGTAAGTCAGTCTTTTAGGAAGCTTCACTATAATTCTGTCACCATCTGATTACGCACAGGGAAAAATTCTTTTATGTTGTATAATGGTAGACAAGTGATGATCATAATAAAAAAAAAGTTATTTTTGGAGAAGAAAAAATCTTTCCTTGTCAAATTCTCAAAAGTTTTGTGTGTTTTTAAAAGAAGGAAATTAAAAATGCCTTTTTTTGTCTTCTATGAATTGGAGGAGAAAGTCAGAACAGAAAATTCAAGCACATTGTTAACAGATAGACGCTTCTGAGTTCACGATTCCTAAGGAGCATGTCTGCTGCTTTGGTCACAGACCCACAGTATTGTGCATACATTTGGCTTGAATATGTCTCCACAGGGTGGATGCAGCTCACGAGGGATCCAGCACTAGATCCCCCCGCAGGGAGGATGTATGACTTAGAAAGGTTGGAGCCAGGACCAAGTAATTACAAGTGGAAACAAAGGGACTGGATCATTTCTCATTGAATAAACTCAACCATGCATCTGGAGAATCCACTAGGTATCTAGAAAGGACTACTGAGAATATAGATTCTATGGAGCAGGGAACATTCAGAAATGTAAAGGATAATGTCATTGCCCACGGCCATTCCCCATGTGTTTCATTTCAGTGCTTGTGGAGCAACAGTAGCTCTTTTCAACTGTGTGGGTTAGTCATCATCATATTGGTGAAGACTAAGAGTGTCTAAATCCTACATGCTTATAAATCACTGAGTTATAGAGGAACAGAAGAGTGGAATTTCTATGTGCTACCATATTCAAGGCCAAACAGTCCAAAGATTACAGGATCCAGGCAGGCAATCTAAATGAGTAATGGAGCCCAGGTGTTGGTAAACGGAAGCGAGTACAGCTTCTGCCCAAAGGGAGCATCTAATACATAACTCCTGAACAAATGCTGTTATGTACTGTCGGAATCCCAGAAAGGACCCCCCCTTCACTCAGCGGAAGGCTCACTAGCTGGCTGTCTATCTGGCTAGATGGTTAGTTTTACTTATTTTTTTGAAAATGCCATTTGGACCAGCGTTGTACAGGACACGTAAAACATATTTTAATTGAATTTCAGCTCTCAGTTGCAAACTCTGCCAAAACCTTTCTTTAGACATAGGAAAACTGATGTCCAATGAAAAAAAATATTTGCCTAATGTTTCCTAGCTGATGGGAAAAAAAAAACTCAGAACATACCATGAATCACTTGAACAGCTTTTTAAAGAACGGCAATGTAGAATTACTAGACATAGTTAGAGACATGTACGTATGTGCTCTTGTGCACACACACAAAGAGTCATGTGCCACATAACAATGTTTTGGTTAATGACAGGACATGGATATGAAAATGGTCCCCTAAGATTATAATACCATATTTCTCCTGTAGCTTTTCTATGCTTAAATATGTTTAGATACAAATATGCATATCATTGTTTTATAGTCGCTTACAGCATCCAGCACAATAACAACATGCTGTAGCAGGTTTACAGCCTGGGAGCAGTAGGCCGTAATACAAAGCCTAGGTAGGTCATCTGCGATACTATCTAGGTTTCTGAAAATTCACTCTATGATGTTCACACAATGACAAAATGGCCTAATGATGCCTTGAGCAGAATGTCTCCCTGTCATTAGCAATGCATGACTGTATAATATGTGTGTGTATAAAATATACTTCTATATTCGTCTTTTGTACATACAGGCATCTTTCACTTAGCATGTGTGCAATGGCTGCTACACACTAAAATTATGAATAAGGAAGAGAACGTTTTTTTCAATGGCCATTAAGTATCCAGGCACTATTTTAGTCCCCATGGCAACGCTTTCCTCTTTTTATAGATTAGAGTAGTAAGTTTATAGGTCACTTTCCCAAGGCCACTGGTTAGTCCCTAATAGAGCTGGGATCCAAGTCCAGGTTTGTCTAATGCCAAACAAACTAGGTATTAGGCAATGGCACCTCTTTCTTCCCTCTTCTTTTGTGAACTCGTAAGTAACCACACATGGCTCCCTCCCTGGAGGACCTCCGATCTTTTGTGGGAGGCAGACAGAAACCAGCACTCTCTGGGGAAAATGCAGTGCTAGTGACACTGAGAAATCACAGTGTTTCTGAGAAGACGTCCGGAGCCAGCTTTCTGCAGAAAGCTACTCATGCAGCTCATTAGGGCTCCCTTGCTCTCCCGCCCCAAGCTGTAGTGAACATAGTTCAGGTGCCAACTTGCTCCTTGCAATCTCTAGACAATACTCTCACTTCAAAATCAGAGTCAGATCGTGGAGTCCTTATGAGAGTCTTTTGATGTGAAAAGCTGTGCCTGCTTGGCAGAAATAATGGTCCCACAGGGCAGGTGTAGCTCGGAACAATAACCGAAGTGCCGTCACACGCAGCATCATTTTTGATCCTCACAAGCCCCAGTAAATTGTGCACTTTAAGGTTCAAATTCTCCCTTCAAATAGCTTGAAACTGAGGCTCCCACGGAGAAAATTGCTCAATGTGGAGAAGCCCAGACGAGGTCTTCCATGTCTCAGCTCTATACTCTTTGCAACCCAAAATGCTAATAACTTTTTAGACATTTGAGAATGGAAAGAAAAAAAGGATAGTGTCAGGAAGCCAGAGGAAGATCCCCCCAGAGAGAATTAGCTCCAGGTTGCAGTGGGATTGGATTCATCCTGGTCATGTTTTTATAAGCTCCCTCACCGTCCACTGAGCTGTACTATTCCAGTCTTCTCTCCCTCAGTAATTTTCAGCAAGCGACTCCCACCTGTCCCTTACCATCCTTTCCCACTGCTTGTGCCAAAGACTGAGATTTTCAGCAAGTAAAAACACAGCCGCCATAGGAATCTGTAGATTGTTCCTACTGAGAGCCACATGAAGGTCAGTATTGTAAAAAATATGCAAACGTCTGAAGCATAATTATAAGTAAAAAGTACGGAGGAACCGCTAAACGATTTGTGTCGACACAGATTGCAGAGGAAAAGTAAAGTCATCCTTGGGAGAATTTCTTTGCTGCTTCGCTCTCTAGTCCTGTCCCACCCTCAAGCTCTAAGAAACCCTCCCGAGAAGGCTGCTGTCACCCACTGCCATCACCTTGACCCTTAGTATCCCCTTTACCACCTACCTCCTGGCTTCTCGATAATGGCATTGGAAAAGAAACAAATCCATTGAAAAGCAGGACAAGATTGAACTCTGTAAAAAGAATAGTTTCCCCATTCCTAAGGCAGGGATTTCCTGTCACAAAGAAAACTAACTGCTCAAAACAGGGTGCCAGATCTAGTTCTTTGGCCTTACCATGGATGACCCAGTCTGCTCCCTGGCCCCAAAGAGCCCCCACACATTGTATGTGTTTGTTTGGGACTCTCCATTACCAAGCAGTCCACCGCAGCTGGCTCTTTTAACTCAACGCTTGACAGATTTAGACATGTGAATTTGTAACCCATGACCTCATGTTGACAAGGGCAACAAAAATCTCTAAATTGTTTGGATGGTAAATCTCTGATATTACAAATATATCCAGTATGAAATTGCAATGTAAACATCTTAATATACCAACTATACTTAAAAGTTATAAAAAACCTAAATATTTAAAGAATTTAAATGGCTATAAATTAATATTAATGAAATTATTACTAATTAATTTTACAAATTATTTCATTTCTCTGATGTATTATTTTTAATATTTACAAAATGATGGGCTATGCCTAATTGCTTCCGAATGTCTTGCTTTTAATCTTCTACCACTTTTTCTTTATTCTTTTGATAGAATTAGGGGGACAAGTGGATTTTGGCTACACAGATAAATTGTATATTAGTGAGGTTTGGTTTTTAGTGCGCTTGTTACTGAATAACTTTGTACCATCTTTTATGCTCGCTAAATGATGTTGCCAGGTCAATCATTTGTAATAAAGTCATTTAAAATGAAAAAATAACCTAGTTTTATGTTGTTATTTTTGATAAGATAATAACTAATATAAGTAGAAATTCTAATATTTCAATTTAAGGATCAGCAAATGCCCGGCACTCCAGGAAGGAGGAGATGTGACATCACTGACATATTTCACCATCTGGAAGCTAAGTAGAATGTGGCCTGGGAAGTACTTGGATGGGAGACTCAAAAGACCCACCAGGTATCTTAGGACCTAAGATACATGTTTTAGAATCAACCCAAGCTAAGCTGAAACTCTGGCTATGGAACCAGATATTCCATATCTCAGGCCCACTTTCTTCACTAGTAAAATGAGGGAAATGATTTCTGTATCTTTATGACATTTAAATAAGATAATGCCTAGAAATTGATTATGGAGCTCATGCTTTAGAGTCTATGCTTTCACATGAGGTAACTTTCACCCTATGAAATCTTATTATTTCCACACTTTTTATTTAATGGTATGATTATTTCTGACTAAACTCAGGGTCTCCCAGGCATGTCTTTGAGCTCCTTTTATTATTTCCCCCTTTTCAGTCTATATATAATTTTTTTTAACTTGAAAAAGTTGCTTTTCCGGCAACAAAATAGTAAATAATAAGTATTCTTTATCAGATATCAAGCCATCAATGCATCTCACACATGTACAAGCAAACACAGACACAGGTACGCATACACATTCACCAAAAATGGCTTATTCGCAAAAGAGCAGTTCCACAGTATTTTCAGGAAAAAAAAATTGAATACCTTTATTAGAGGGGAACGGTTTCCATTTGACTTTTAGTCCTATTACTCAAGTATTATTTCACAGGCATTAATTTTTCCTGTGGTGTTGACTACAATTTATTGAGTAAAATGGTGCTGGAGGGTAGAGAATTACAAATCAGAACCTAATTGAACAGCAGGGGTAGACTGATTGGCATTAACAAGGACCTCTTCTGTGCAACTTTAGTGGGGCTGCCTGGGGTCCCAAACTGTAGCTGACTGTGGCCTTACTGCCTGAGAATAAATTTGAGAATAAATTTGGTTCGATCACCTTGAATGCTTGCTTTGATTAGACAAATAACCCCAGTAACCCCTCTTTTTTACTCTAAAATGGTCAAATACCTTTATTCTTAATTTATAACTTAAATAACTTATCAATCATCTATCTGTTGGACATTAGCTACAGGCCGGGGAACATACTCAGGAGTTGGACACAATGAGTTTGCTGAAGTGGGATGTAAATGGGCTTGGATTGGTTTGTATCTGATGTAAGTTTCTTTTTTCTAGTCATATAGCTTTTATTTTCAGATATTTTGGAATTAGATTCATAGATGCGTTCTTTACTGACTCCATGGCTTTGGACTGTTCATCCTTGTCTTCCTCATCTTGAAAATAGAGATTAATAAACCTTGCCTTGTAGTCTTTTGGGGACTATTAAATAAGACTTATATCAATTACCAGTATCTGTAGCAGGTGAACATAAAAGTTGAACTATTTTTGCCCCTTTGTTACCTGGGGCCCAAAGTTGAATTAGAACTTTTCCTGTTTCCGAGTGGTTTATTTTCCTTGAGTGAGCGAAGTACATATATAATTAAAACATAAGATAGTGTTATATGCAATTATAGATCAAGTATAGTCAGTATGAAATGAAATCCATAGCATCATCCTCTCTAATAATAAAAGGTATAGTAGGGCGGCACCTGTGGCTCAAAGGAGTAGGGTGCTGGCCCCATATGCTGGAGGCAGTGGGTTCAAACCCAGCCCCGGCCAAAAACTGCACAAAGATTAAAAAAAGGTACAGTAAACTCCTTGGATGACATATTCCCTGACAATATAATGTTGATAACTTGATTAATAATAATTTCAATAATATAATTGTTGAGTGGCAGTTAGCTCTCATTCTCCATGTAGACCCTCTCCTCAATTAGTGTTAGAACAAAATGCTCATCTTTGGCAGAAAAGAAAAGGTAAGGTGAGCACTGAATAGGAGGTCGGCCTGCTCCAAAAATAAGAAGGTGCCTCAGGTGCTCAATATTCTCTTTACTCATCTTCTGGGATCATTTCAGCCAAAAGATATCAACTCACTAGGACATTTCTGAACCATCTGTCACTTTCCAGTTAAGATATAGGAACTGAAGGCCACAGCGTTTTATTCAGTCTGGAGGTTTAAGAACAATTGCTACCAGGTCACTCCAAATAGGCAG
The DNA here is from genome assembly GCA_963574575.1 of Galagoides demidoff. NCBI lineage: Eukaryota > Metazoa > Chordata > Mammalia > Primates > Galagidae > Galagoides > Galagoides demidoff. Next base: position 30,951 of record CAUYQV010078798.1, read on the forward strand.
GGAGGTCTGGATAGATCTGGATTCTGGATCTGGATCAGCTGGACGGGCTTATTCCAATTATTTCCTCAATAATATAACTCTGCCTTTATGATATAACATAATATATTGCACTTCACGCAATATAATATTTTGTGCCCACATTTTCCCATAGGTCCTATTATATTTCAGTAAGAGCTTTGAACTGCATTGCAATTCCCTGTACAATCTGGACCCTCCTTCCCTTTTGTCATCCACACCATTCTCCCCTGGGCTCACTGCACTGCAGACACACTGACCTCCATCCAACCACAGGCCTTAGAGCCTTTGAACTCGCTGGTCCCTAGTGCAGTGTGTTGTGTTCTTACTGTACACAACCAGCTCCTTATTTTATTTAGTTCTCAGTTCAAATACCAAATTCTCAAAGATTCCTACTTTGACCACCATTTTTGAAGTCACTTCATCTTTTCAATCTTCTGACTCTATTACCCTGTTTCCTTTTCTTCCTAAAGTTGATCAGTATTTGATAGAATTCTGCATATGGGTTTGTTTATTGTCTCTCTTCCAACATGAAAATGTAAGCCCAGGAGGTCAGGGACCTTGTCCCATCTTGTACAATATCATGTCTCCACAACATTCTGGATTAATATTGGTGAGATGACAGGCTCAGTGGAGAGCTTCTTTGGGTCACTGCCTGGCCCTTGCTGAGGTATATTAAGCCAAGTAGTAACCCTCTCAGAAAATGGGAGGAAACTTGAGTGGGTTAGAGCAAGTAAATAAGAGATTATTACAGTGAATAAATTTGCTGGACTATGGGCGATACCATGTCAATAAAAATAGTGATAAAAACAACAACTAGAATACCGTCCAGTGGTTACTCAGCCAAGCACTTTCCTAAGTTCTTTATAGGTATTAGCTTAACCTTTTCAACAACCTGATGATACAGGTACTATTATTATCCCTATTTCATAGATGAGGAGGTAGAGGTTCGCAGAATCATATAAGCTGCCCAACCAAGGTCACATAGCTAGAAATGGAAGGAGCTAAGATGTAGACCTTGGTATTCTGTCTCCATTCTCTTAACCAAAACTATTAATTCCAATAAAATTCTGAAAATAGCAAACACACACAAAAGTTATCTTGAAAATTAAAGAATATACAAGGTGGCCTTAGCTGGGAGCGATGGGGGTACAAGTGAATACTCAAAAAGAGAGAAGGTCAAGAATACTCAGCTCTACTATGAAACTAATTTATAGCTTCCATAGGAAAGCTATAACCCAATTTTAGCCCAAGAATATGGGGAAAGAGGAGAGGGAGGGGAGGGGAAGAGGGAGGATAGGTGGAGGGAGGGTGATTGGTGGGATCACACCTATGGTTTATCTTATAAGGGTACATGTGAATTTATCTAAATGTTGAATATAAATGTCTTAACACGATAACTAAGAAAATGACATGAAGGCTATGTTAACCAGTTTGATGAAAATATTCAAATTGTATATAAAACCAGCACACTGTACCCCATGACAGTATTAATGTACACAGCTATAATTTAAAAAAGAGAGAGAGAGAAGGTCACACACAGACTGATAAAAGGACAATTAATATAGAAGCACAAGTGGTAGATAAAGAACTCTTAGGTAAGTTCCTTAACTTTTAATTCAACAGCTCAATTTGAGAAGAAAAAAGAGCTCTTAGCCATAGGTTTATCTTTTAATGTTACAAAAATTCATACCACAGCATAAATATACTCTGCCGGGCTGGATCATTACCTTTTGGAAGACTCTGGCAAGAACAAATACATTGTAATTTGTCCTGCTCAAATTGTATCTAGGTTCAGCCCTCAACAAATGCTTATATTTCATTACAACCAGTGAATGTATGAGAAGGAAAGATGACATAGAAAATAAAATAAAATGGTAGAAAATAAAAATTTTTTAACTTAAAGCCACAGTATTTTATTCCATCAAAATAGGTCAAAAGATATGTCAGTTATATAGGCTTTAAGAGACGCCAGGTTCAAAACTAGCATAAGTTAAACAAAATTGACCTGGAAGTTAATGTGTTAACAAGAAAAACAGACTAAATTAAGCTTTCTCTCCACACAATTCAAGTAACAGGCAGAAATGAGAACTTGACCAGTTCCACTTTAAGAAAATGCTTTAGAAATTCCATAGAGCACATCTAAATTGCATTTGGATTCTGTGCTTCACTCCAGCGTGGTTATTTATGATGTTTATTGAATACAGCGCCTATTCTCTGCCTTTCTGCACATTCATAAATATGATTTCTAAAAGGCATCCATTATGGCTTATGATCTATACTTGGAAACAAGATGTGGCCAGTCATGCATTTACCAACATTACAGGATTGGGTAAAGTCCTCCAGGTCCTCCCTAGGGGGCTGAAGAGTTCTGGTCATTCAACCAAAGTGCCAAAGTTATTAATTAGGCCTTAGCCTCCAGATTTCTTAATGAGACTTTCACTTCATGAGTTATCTCTGTGTACACACCCTCACTGCCTCTCTTAATAGATACAACACATACAATATCAATATAATTGATAATAGCTTTGGAATACTCAGCAGTTAGGAATCAATTTTAATCATAGTGAGAGCAAAGATACTACTAATAATTATTTACTGCTCTCCAATACATATGAAGGCTGTCTGGAAAGTATTGAGCCATTGTTTTTCATATTACTGGCTGGTTACTTTCCGGACACCCCTCATATTCCTGTCAATTTGATGAAATGTTATAGTAACCCGAAAAAGTGTGAACTGTAATAAAACATAAGTACATATATCTACCATCCAGGTACAGAGAGAAATCATTACTAAAACTTTAAATCTCTCCCTGATCACATCTTTATAGGATTAACCAACATATTGACTGTACTTTTATCATTCCCATGTAATTCTTTATGCAAGAATCCCTAACCGATGTATAGTGTAGTTTTGCATTTTTAAAATTTCAGTAGATTCTGGGGGTCCAAGTTGAACTGAGATGGCATTAGCCTGCATACCAAATTTTGTAACTTTCTTTTTTGACTCAACAGTGTTTTGAAATTAACACACTTTGAAAGGAGTACATGGAATTTGTTCAATGTCCATGCTGTTTCTTATTTTAGCCTACCTTCCTAGAAATTTAGTTCTCTGATTTTGGAATCACAATAACAAGGCTATGAACAGTCCTGCTCATGTGTTCTTTTATACATGTGTAAGAACGTCCTAAGGATGTTCCTAGAAGTGTTATTGCTGGGTCAGAGATTACACGGTCAATCAACTTTACTAAAACAGCAAACAGTTCTTCAGAGTGCTTATACATTTACATTCCAGATAAAAGCATGATTTTTTTTTGTTGTTGTTGTTGTTCCATGTCTTTGCAATAGCTGGTATTGTCACAAGTTTTGATTTTCATTACCCCTGTGGGTGTGAAATAATATCTCCATGTGGCTTTGTTTAAATTTCCCTGATTATAAGTGAGACACTTATAGATTGTTGTTTCTATAAATGGCATTTAGTTTTTCCTACTTTGTTTTCCTTTTCATATAGATTTTTAAAATTTACTTACATATTCTATATATTCTCTAGGTAGGTAGCTTATATTTTTGCTTTTGTTGGGAGACAGAGAGTTTCTTTGATAAACAGAAGGTAATTTATGCCAAAGAAGAATGATTTTTGAGATTCTCTATTATATGTATTTTTAAAAGATTTATAAATTAAATATTTAATTAACTATGATGCTTGCTATAGGCTTTTGGTAAAAATCTTTATCTCAGTTGCTAAGATTTTCTCCTTGTTAGTAAATTGAATTATTTTAACTTTTTTTTCTGTTTGAGATGATTATATATGTATGTATTTCCCTCTTTCTGTCATTACTTAATGAACTACATTGATACATTAGCTACTGTTGAGCCATTCTTGAATTTCTGGGATAAAGCAGCTTGTTCATGATATTTTTTAAAAAACAATCATTTTTAGGTTATTTTTCTAATATTTGTTTGGGAATTTTGTCATATACAACTGATTAAATTGCCTTTTTCCTAGGGCCTTTGACTAGTGTGGTAGCAGTTTGTTTGTGCTACATTGAGTAAAAGTGAGAAGTAATTCCTCTTTTGTAATCTTTGGCATATTTAGTAAAGTATTGTATGTTTCCTGGATGTTATACTGGCCTTGCTCATATTTCTTGGTTCTTGGGTTTTGAGTAACTTTGTATGTAGCTACCATGTTTCCCCCAAAATAAGTCCTAGCAGGATTTCTATGCATTTGTTAAATATAAGCCCTACCCTGATAATAAGACCTAGTGATGGGCGCTACCTAGTGATGGGTGATGCAGCCACACCATGCATTTCTCTGTGGAGAAAGACATCCCCTGAAAATAAGCCCTAGTGTGTCTTCTTGAGAAGAAATAAATATAAGACAGTGTCTTATTTTGGGGGAAACATGGGAGGTGAGTACAGATTTTTAACTAACTAAAAATTATAATTATTATTTATTCAATTTTAAATTTCTTTTTAACGCTTCATTTTTTTTAATATTTTGCCTATCAAATCTAAATTTTTAGAAATGAACATAAAATTGGTTATTTTCTGATTTTAAGAAATATTTGTAGTATTAGGACTTTAGTTCTTTACTTCTAATAACTATCCAGGTATATCTATTTCTCCTTACTTAATGACACTTGGTTTTTTTCTTAATATTATGACTCTTTACAAAGAAACAATTTTTAGTTTTGATGATTCTCTAGTGTATCTTTGTTTCTCATTTATTTTTATTGGCTTTATTTTTATCTTTTTCTCTTATTCTGTGGTTCTTTTCATAAATTCATAATTTGTGTGTTTTGATCATTAATTTTATACTTTCTTCTCTTCTCATAAAATACTTAAGGTAGCTAAAAATCCACTAACATTCTATGTGACAAATTTTAATTCCATGTTTTAGCTCCTGAAATAACTGTTGTGATCCAACAATTCCATTTCTAAAAGTCCTGAACACATACTATTTATTGTTTCTCTGACTCCTATTCATATTACTTAGAGACTTTGAATGGAAAATTGGGTTGACTAGACCTATGTCTATAGAACACAGTAAGACCTGAGTTGGTGGTAAGTTCCTTCGGAAAGAATGAGCTTTTGTTTCTGTCCCAAGAGGCTAAAAACTATAATTACTTAAAGTTAATTTTTCAGATCTGGTGCCCCAGATGATGAAAGTTATTTAAATCTAAAGTTTTATTTTATTTTGATTTTAATATGATGTTTTTAAGATGGGAAGAAGATATTTAATGAACAAAAAAAATTGCTTAAAAAATCTGAAAGAGATATTTTGTTCAGGATGTCCCACGCATCATGATTTGATGGAAACTATTCAGCACAATTGAGTTTGAATCCTCACATGGCTTTCTTCAAAGTGTGATCTGGAGCAAGTTTCTAATATTTGTTATAATTTGAGCCTAATTCTTTGTGAATCTAAGTATGGCACATCCTTTACATGTATAGATGATTACATATACATATATGAGCTGACCTCACAGGGTGCCTAGAAATGATGTACTATAAGGGGTGACAATTACATTTACGAACTTACCACTATGTGCTTATATAGGTAGCACTGTACAAAGAACTCTGTAAGGTTCCATTACCTTGGTGTATCAGCGTCCCACAGTTATGTTCATGCTGATGTGTGGCAGTGTCTTGCTGAGTGGCATTCATTATTATTGTTATGTGATTTTGTGTGCCATTGTGAGAATGTTGTAGCTTGAACTAGAGCAATGAACATAAATTTATAAATTTCTTTTTAAACTTGGCAAATATGGAAATGAAACAAGGAACATATTAGTCCAAGTTGATGGGGATAATGCTATGAAGAAAATGGCAGTGTATAAATGGATTAAACTTTTTTCTGAGGGAACAGACAGCATCACTAATGAAGAGAGGTCAGGGTGGCCAGTAATGAACAGAGCTCATGAAAATGTTGCAAAAAGTTATTAAAATTGTGTATCAAAATTGTCAGCTGACTACGAGATGCATAGCAGACCAAGTAAACATTGGTAGAGAAAGACAAAAATCTTAACTAAAAATCTTGGCCAGCAACTCATGGCTCTTGCATTGAGTAAGAGGTAAAGCACAGCTAACATAGCACTGTCTGTGAGGGAGTTTTTAGCCAGTAAACAAACAGCTATATTGGAATATCCTCCCTACACACCTGATTTGTCCTTGAGGGACCTTTTTCTTTACCCGAAGATAAAGGAAATATTGAAAGGAAGGTATTTTAATGATATTCAGGACATCAAGGGTGATATAATGAGAGCTTTCATGGCCATTCCTGAAAAAATGGTTCAGAATTGTTTTGAAGGGTGGATTGGCATCTGTACATAGATTCCCAAAAAGAGTTCTTTGAATGGGGACCTACTGATATTGGGCAATAAGCTATGTAGAACTTTTTCTAGGATGAGGTTCATGAATTTTATTGTTAGACCTCATATGATGTAATAAGCCCTGTCCTATATTTTCTTCCTTAGGCAAGACAGAATGACATCCCAGCAAAGGAAAGAACTCTGAAGCATTCTAAGATGAAAGGACCCAAAGATTTACTGAACATCTAACGGTGATTCTGAGAGCATGTCATATTTTTTACAAATACTTATTGACCATCTTCTCCATGCGAGGCAGTGAAGGAGACTCACATCGTTGGAAATGTTAAGTGTGTCTAACATCTATGGCAAGGGGTGAGAACTTATTAGATTTAATCTGGTAGGTATTTTGAGATAATAACTATTTCATGTATTTCACATATATAATCTTCTTTAATCCCCTATAAACCATATACAGTTCTTGTCCCATTTTCCAGGTGAGGAAAAACTGAAACTCCAAATGACACAGTAGGAATACATCAAAGCTGATGAAAGTCATTTTATTCTAGATCCTAACTTTGATATTCTTAAAAAAGGGCTCCCACTAAAAAACAAAGGCATTTTATTGTATCATTTTCTCAAGTGCCTTTAGGACCTTTTAGGCCAGAAAGTCCTAAACACACAATTGCAACCCTGACTGAGCACAGTGACTTGGGGGAATGATGGCCCTGTGCACTGTTGGAACTCTGAGTTGGCAGTTCTAGATCACCATTATCAGGTTGCTTTAAGTGTTTTGAAAATGTTGGAATGGACTTGGTGCCCATAGCACAGTGATAACGGTGCCAGCCACATACACCAAGGGTGGCAGGTTCAAACCCAGCCTGGACCAGCTAAAAACAACTGCAACAACAACAAAATAGCCAGGCATTGTGGTAGGGATGCCTGTAGTCCCAGCTGCTTGGGAGGCTAAGGCAAGAGAATCACTTAAGCCCAAGAGTTGGAGGTTGCTGTGAGCTGTGACACCATTGCACTCTACCAAGGGCAATGTAGTAAGACTGTGTCTCAAAAAAAAAAAAAAAGAAAGAAAGAAAGAAAGAAAGAAAATGTTGGAATGAACTCATAAATTCAGTAAATGGTATCCAGTGGACAATTTCTTAAAGGATAATAATCAAACTCATGTTGAACTTTTAAAATCTCATTATTTTAAGATAGCACACTAATTTTTACAGACAATTTTTTTTTTTTTTTGCAGTTTTTGGCCAGGGCTGGGTTTGAACCTGCCACCTCTGGCATATGGGGCCAGTGCCCTACTCCTTTGAGCCACAGCATTTTTAACAATTACATGAGCATTTTATTTTTGTTTTGTTTTCGGCCTGTTTTATCATATTGTGATATTCATATTATGAGAATCAAATCAAGAACTCAGTACCACTTGTCATAGTTGCAAAGAAAATAAGCTACCCAGGGATATACTTCACCAAGGAAGTGAAAGTTATCTACAAAGAGAACTATGAAACACTAATGTAAGAAATCAGAGATGACACAAATGAATAGAAGTTTGTCAGATACTCCTGGACTTGAAGAATCAATATTGTTAAAATGTCCACATTGCCCAGAGTGATTTGGAAATTTGATGCAATTCTCATCAAACTACCATTTTGTTTCACAGAATTAGAAAAAAACATTCTAAACTTCATATGGAATAACCACAGAACTTGAATAGCCAAAGCAATCCTAAGCAAAAAGAACAAACCTGGAGGAATCTCATTGCCTGACTTTGTCAATGGAAAAGAACCTGAACTCTGTAAAATGAAGAGATTTGTGAAGAGTTGTATATATTCTGAGCCAAATATATGTAACTATGGTCCAAAGAGCCACACTCAAGATGCTTTGAGTAAGTGGTCTCACCTGTGGTTTGAAGGCAATTTGTTTTATACATTTCAGGGAGATGCAAATTCCCTGTAAAGTCATAGGGGATGGACATACTTGGGGATGGGCACGTGGCTCATGCCTGTAATCCTAGCACTCTGTGATGCTGAGGAGGGTGGATTGCTTGAGCTCAGGATTTCAAGACCAGCCTGAGCAGGAGCAAGACCCCATTTCTAAAAATAGCCAAGCATGTGGCCAGCGCCTATAGTCCCATCACTTGAGCCCAAGAGTTTAAGGATGCTGTGAGCTGTGATGCCATAGTACTCTACCAAGGGCATCAAAGTGAAATTATGTCCCCCCCCCGAAAAATAAAAAATAAAAGCAATACATGGAAGGCATGCATTGTTTTTGTTCAAAAGGAAGGATACCTTCAAAGCAGGGCATCACAGATTATAGATGGATTTAAAATTTTTTGATTTGTGAGCCATGAATTTTTGTGTAAAGGCTTAGAATGTTTTAAGTTAAGATAAAAAAGTCCGTTAATCAGGGACAAGCCATCAGACATATGCTGAACATATAACTAGTCTCTAGTGATCTGTTAAGTAAATTGATGATGTAGGGATGGCTTCAGTTTCGTCTTATATAGCCTTAGGCCTGTTAGTGAGTCACACAGTATATCACCAAGAAGAGAAGGAGGCATGAAGAAGCCTGTATGACTTCCCTTCTCATAGCCAGAAAGTCAGCATTAGGGTATTTCTGGGGTCCCTCAGCCACAGGGGAGTCTATTTAGTCATCTGGGTGGCTTAGGATTTTATTTTAGTTCACAACGTCAAATTAAACCACAAGGTCATAGTCCAAAACAACTTGGTACTAGTAAAAGCAGACATGTAGATCAATGGCACAAAAGAGAGAATCCAGAAATATAATCATATACTTTAGCCAACTGATCTTCAACGGAGCAGATCAAAACACCTGAGGAAGGACGCCCAATTTAGTAAATGGTACTGGGAAGATTGGTCAGCCATATGCAGATTCTTATCTCCTGCAATATGCAAAAATTAACTCAAGGTGAATTAAGGATGTATATGTAAGACTTGAAACCATAAAACTTCTGCTAGAAAACAGCAAAAACTTTTCCAGATATTAGATTAGGCAAAGAATTTATGTTCAAGGCTTCAAAAGCAAATATAGCAACAACAAAAATAAATAAACAAGACTTAATTAAAAAGTTTCTGTACAGTGAAGGAAATAAGAAAGTAAATAAACAACCTATGGAATGAGAGAAATTATCTATAAACTACACCCGACAAAGGACAAAGATATCCAGAATCTGTGAGAAATTCAAATAAAACAGCAGAAAAACCCAACTAAGGCCATTAAAAAGTGGGCCAAGTATACGGACAAAGTTTTTTCAAATGAAGATAGACCCATGGTCAACATTGGAAAAAATGTTCAACATCCCTAGTCATCAGGGAAATACAAATTAAAACCACAATGAGATACCACTTTATTCCTGTTAGAACTGCCCTAAATAAAAAGTAAAAAACAAACAAACAAAAAGCCCCAGATGTTTATGCAATGCAGTGAAAAGGGAACACGTATGCACTGTTGGCACCTGAATGAAAATTAGTACAACCTCTATGGAAACAGTATGGAGACTGCTAAATAAGTGAAAATAGACTAGCAACCTCACTACTGGGGATTCCCCAAAGGAAAAGACGTCAGTATATCTAAAAGACAAAAAGATATCTGTACCTAAATGTTTCTCACAGCACAATTCACATTTGTAAAGATATGAAGGCAACTTACATGCTCACTGACTGATGACTAGATAAAGAAAAACGTGGTGTGTGTATACACACACACACATACACAAACACACACTGGGGTCCTACTCGGACATAAAAAGGAATAAACTAACATCTTTTGCAGTAACTCAGATGGAACTGGAGACCATTGTCCTAAGTGAAGTATGTCCGGAATTGAATAATACATACTACATGTTCTCATCTATAAGTGGGAGATAAACGGTGTATGGTGCATGTGGTCATACAGAATGTACGTTGGAAACTAAGAACAGGGGAGCATGGGAGGGGACGAAGGATAAAAAATTACCTATCTAGTCTAATATATGCTATTCTGGTGACAGCTGGGATGTGAGCCTAGACTTCACCATTATACAATTCCTCCACGTAACAAAAAACACTGGTACCTCCTCTGTCCATTGAAATAAATCTATAAATAAACTCAGGTACAGGGTAAAATGCAGACTGTCAGGAAATACAAAAGTATTTGCTATAGTTGGAGCACAGGGCTTGTGGAAGAGCAGAGTAAGGAAGAGACATGTTTATAAGGGAGGAAGGGTCACCTTTATGAAAGGACTGAAGACTCAAGTTCTACTAGAGGTTAGTCGCCACCAGGTACACAGAGGAAAATCGTCGGAAGGTTTTTCAGCAGGTGCACGGAATAACAATATTTCTATTTTGAAAAGATCACTCTGAAGACCTGGGTCCATGTGTTCTTCTGTTCCTTTGGTTTTGACAAACTTATAGATTAATAGTTCGATTAATATTTGAGTTCAGTTTTATAGGTAAAACTACTGCAGAGGTAAATATTGTCCCTTTGAGGTACTATCTTGGGAACATTCCTAGGACTAGTGAGGACTTAAGAGAAAATCAATGCCAGCTGGCTTCACAATTTGTGGTGGTAGCAGCAGGGCTCATGTGAGGTCTGCACCATTCTTGGCTTCATGCAGTATCCTAGGCCATGGAGAAGTACATTTCCTGGGGGATGATGTGAAACAGGCATTACTCCTCACTCAAATTACTTTTCTTCTTCTCTTTTTAAAACCAGCCCTGCTCTGTTGCCCAGGCTGGAGTGCAGGAACTATTCTCAGATACAATCTTAGCACTATATACTCTTGAAGTCCTGGTCTTAACCTCTCAGGTAGCTGAGACCACTATACCTGGCTCTTCATTTCAAATTCTAAATAACAAAAAAATGACAGAAAGGTGTTTGGGTATTTATTGTATACAGTATGTTGCATTGGGCTTACACATGACTTTAAGCTAGAATATCATTAATTCTGAACCCCAGCATATTAAAATAATCAAAACAAGAAATATCCAGTACCAGAGGAGAGAGTTTAAAGAATGGGATCCATCCGGTCAGGTGATAGCCTGGGGAGTAGGCAAGAGTGAGAAGCTGAGCCTGACGTTGTGATTTCTGCTTCAAGAGAGTGAGCGGATGGGTTTAAAATAGAAGCTCATTGAAATTAAAGTTAGAGTAGCAGACATGGTCACTGGAAGCCAAAGGGAAAGTGGGCAAGCAGAAAAACAACCAAATCCGTATAATCAAAAGAAAGACAGGAACTGAGAGGGTTAGCAATTTTGAAAACCAGGTTTCCCAAAGATTATCTCTTATAGGTACATTGTGATAAGCATCAAGTTAATTAAGATGAGAATTCCAAAGGCACCCTGCGAATTTATTCAATTATGCACAAAAATTGGAGTCAGATTGTATAGGAGAAGCTGCGTGAGTAGTGGGACGTAAATATGTGATCAAAAGATCTAAATTCCAGCGCCTGCTCTTCTGTTTACTAATCTCTCTGAGCTTCTGCCTCTATCATGAAGAACATAAAATAATCATCTCTGCATGGTGCTAATACGAGGTTCAAATGAGATAATGGATGGTCATGCACTTGGAAACTACAAAGGCCTTGACAAATGTAAGTGATTATCATGATGGTCTTATCACAATAAAAGTTAAATGCACTCAGGAAAAAGCACCCTAGCTTCCAATTATTCTGTCAAAATATTTATGGGACTCTGATGTGCTAGTCTGCCGCTCTAAGCCCCGGAGGGCAAAATAGTTTCCTGCTCTCACAGAGTTCTCATGGAGCCAGCAGTCCCACAATGAGACAGAGAGAGAGAAAAGTCACAAGTTAGTCACTAATTCAGTGTGGCTGTGGCTGTGGCTTTGGCAAGGGAAAAGTCCCTGTGGAGAATCAGTTGATTAGTTCCTGGATCAAGCACCAGGCCAGGGGATGCAATTGGTGTCTTTCGGTGAAGTTGTGGTAAGCATTGGATCAAGGAAAAATGTGCAGGGTGAAGGGAGTTAGAGAAACAATTACTGATTAAAAGAAAAAAAAAAAGACAAGTGTCACGGCTCTGAAACAGTCCAAAATTAGGGACTAGGCTAGACAAGGGAAATATACAGAGTCTGAAGCACTGTGTGATGTAGACATCCACTATAGGGTCCTAATGGATATAACCTCTAAATGCTCCATCCACACTCAGATACTCAAGCTGAGAAGCAATGTAAACGTTCCCTGAGAGCCTCTCCCTACCCCGGTAGAGGGTAGAGTACCGGGCACAGCAGGGGACTAAACCAGACTTATGATGCGCACACCTTAGTGTGTTTGGCCAGATTGTTCTCTAACTCTCCAGACAGATGTAGAGCTATTCTCGGAGCTGCAAATAATACCCATGCCGGTGTTAAGGCAAACCCCCCAAGCTGTTTCACACCAGTGCTGTCCAACAGAAGTATAATGTGAGCTGTGTGTCAAATTGCTAATTGCCTATAAGCCTCGTAAAAAATGTAAAAATAAGGGTTAAATTAATTTCAATGATATATTTTATTTAACTCAATTTAGCTAAAATATTTCCATTTTAACATGGAATCAAAGTAAAACATATACGAAGGAGACGTGAGAAACGTCACAACCTAATGATGCTCAGACTCAGTCTCTGTAGTTTATGTGCACGTCTGATGAGGGGAGAAGAAACTGCAGCAGGCACTGTGCTCCGTCCTTGGCATACGCTATATCGCTGTATTTTAATGGTAACCTTAAGAGAGGATTATTATTTCCATTTCACAGATGAAGAAATGGAGGCGAAACTATGACAGAACAAGACTCAAACCCGGAATGACTGGTTTTTTCAGTCTCTGAGAAGCATACTTAGCTAATTGGATTGTGTCCTATTTTTGTCTTAATATTGATACATCCACGAGGATATGCCTGTGGATAAAAGCCACGTGTATTTGCCATCTTTGTTTTATTGCTTCCCTGATAGTCACAACATGAAGGTATCGTCAGAATGGGCCACTGTGATCAATCTATATACTTGCCAAAATAATTCTAAAGCTCAAACATCTGAAAGACAGGTAGTAGTAGGAAAAGCACAATAAAAGACTCTGAAGAACAAGATACCAAAAGACATCAGATACATTTTTTTTACAACTCTGTTCAAAATAAAGTTGAAAAAGATTCTGATCAATCAGCTTACAGAAACACCAAGAGTGCTTAGCCTCCCTGCAGCCATGTGTAAATGTTGGTGATAATGAGTTTATCTGACTCAGGCAGAGACTGTTCCAAACAATCAGGGTTAGAATAAAGGCAACAACTAATATTTACAGGGAACTTGTACTTTCTGCAGCATCATGGAATGAAAAGATCACATTTGGAGCCCTAAGATCTTACATGAAACCTCTCACTACTCTGTCATGTAACCTCTGTTCCCTTAGTTTCCCCATCTGAACCACTGCCAGACAATCATTAGAAGTCCCTTGATTGAGACAAGTTATTTACCAGTGTAATGTTGTCCTATGCCATGCTAATCATTGCTATTCATTTCCCTATTCTTTGTGAATTTTAACCACACAATGTGTCCCCTCTATTATTGATAACACTATCAAAGGAATGGTCCCAATAGGAAATCAGGAAACTGTAAATCATCAGAGGCCACTAGCATCTGCCTTCTAAGCCTTCAGCAAGTTCTGTTCCTGTAAGAGGGCTAACAACACATAGGATGAAGGACATGAAATTTCAAGGAAAGAAACAGGAGTATTGATGGGAAGCTTTTTCCGGGGCTGGTGGTAGAACCGATTAAACTTTTGTGAGTTGGGGAAAAAGGAATGTCAGAGAAGGGTCAAATGCAGCAAGAAGAGTGATAAAGTGTAAATACACACACTGGCTCCCAGACACTGTAAATAAGGCTTACTCCAGTTTACCTCATCACAAACAGATCATCACTCCTGTCAATGGTGAACTAAGGCCACACAGTAGAACCCTGACCCATTGCATCACATCATTAGCTGCAAAGTAATAATTTGCAAATCCTTTTTTTTTCATTCATAACAGATTTGTAGTAATTAGAGCAGATGGGATAAACCAGTTTGAGTCCCACTAATGCATGTATTATTGCCCACAGTTGATTACACATCCCTTTGTCCAGTTCAGTGTTGATGACTCCAGTAATGGGGTTTCCTGCTTCTTTGCCTCAAAGCATAATATGAAAAGATGGGCAGATGAGACGGAATAACAGTTGTCACAATTTTTCTATGTTAATGAATACCAAGAAAAAATAAGCCCTGCAAAGAAGCATGCTAATGTGAGCTCTTAAACATAGGACCCAATGAGTGTAAGCTAAATTTCAAATAACAAACAGCAGGTGACATATGAAACAGCTACCATAGCAATTTCCCAGTAGAAACTCACACGTTTAATTGCTTTTCAGACTGAATAAGAATAAAAAATGATAAGGGAACAGAATAAGCCTCTATTAAATTTCACAATCCGGAAAAGAAAAAAAGAATACTTCCTTCCCATGATAAAGTTTCTGAGTTATCTTTAGAAATAATAAAGTTCACTAATTACATACATGTACACACACACACAACATTCTTACAGATCTATAAACTATGCGTGTTGGCAAAGACATATCTTCAGGGACTAATGACATCAGGATATCATTCCTCATAGGAACTAGGTATCTACTGTCACCATGTCTGTTTCACAGAGTAATTAAAGTCCTGATGAGAGCAATTAGGCAAGAGAAATAAATAAAAGACATACAAATAGTAACAGGGAAGGCCAAACTATCCCTGTTTGGCTGATAATAGGATCTTATGGTAAATCCTAAACAGTCTAAAAGACTCCTGGAGTTGATAAATTCAACAAAGTCTCAGGTTACAAAATCAACAACACCTGCACAAATCAGTAATCCTTCTATATATTAATAACAATCTGAGAGTCAAACTGAGAACTCAAAATCATTTATAGTAGCTACAAAGAAAATAAAATATCTTGGTAAAGGACTTTATAAGGAGAAATATAAAATATGGAAGAATGAATGCATAGATGTTACCATCAAATGGAAAGATATTCCATGCTTACTAACTAAAAAAACAACACTGTTAAAATGTGCATACCAACAAATTGATTTATAGATACAATGTAATTCTGATCAAATTATCAATGTCATTTTTCAGAGATTTAGATGAAATAATCCTAAACTTCATATGAAACCAAAAAAAAAAAAAGGGCCAAAAAGCCAAAGAAATTGTAAGCAAAAAGAACAAATCTGATAGCATCATATTGTCTGAGTATAAATTATACAATAAAGTTATAATACCCAAAATAGCATAGTATTGTTATAAAGGTAGAGACAAAGACCAATGGAACAGAATAAAGAACCCAGAAATAAAATAATACAGCTACTCTGAGAACAACAAAAAATGTCAATGCCTTTTAATAAGGGAAAGTTTGAATAAACTGTTTTTTGTCCACATCATGAAATACCATTTAACACCATTAAAATGAATGAGTCTGTTGACTTGGAGAATACATTCTATGAAACTGGCATTTTTGTAAGTGTAAAGCAGTTGAAAATGTCATGGTTATTACAATTTTGTATATATTCATACATATAACCAATACATGTATATGAGTATACGTATGCCTAGAAACTGCTGTACACATATGCTATGTACACAACCACATATACATAAACACAAAACTACATATATATTCTTATGTGTGTACATTTGTAAGTTTATTTCTTAAGATATGAGATGGAGAGTAGGTAAAAAAAATATGATGATGTGAATGAAGAAATGTAAAGAGGAGGGGCAAGGAGGAATAAAAAAAAACTACCTGAAATAGGTTGCCTACCATCAAACAACATTATAAATGTCTTTATTATCATAGTGAAGATAGATTGTATCTGCATGAAAAAAGACAGATGACACCTATGAGGATGGTCAACAAAATTACAGTAGTTTCTCAGAATGTGGGGAGATGAATCTGACTTCTTCCTTAGGTGTCTTGTGTTGTTTAAACTTGTTATATAGACAAGAGCTTTTGTTTGTCTGCTTTACAGGAAAAAGCAACAAATAGGGCCATTTCATCATGAAATAAATGAAAACATATATGGAAAGCTTAGAAATGTATTTTAAAAAATAAAGGGTGCTGGCCCAGATACCAAGGGTGGAGGGTTCAAACCCAGCCCTGGCCAAACTGCAACAAAGAATAGCCAGGCACTGTGGCGGGTTCCTGTAGTCCCAGCTACTCGGGAAGCTGAGGCAAGAGAATCGCCTAAGCCCAGGAGTTGGAGGTTGCTGTGAGCTGTGTGATGCCATGGCACTCTACCAAGGGCAATAAAGTGAGACTCTGTCTCTAAAAAAATAAAATAAATAAAATAAAGCAGGAAAAAACATCACCCTTAAATATATTACCCCAGACAACCACTATCAACATTTATATACATTTTTAAATAATGAGTACATATGCTATATATATATCTGCACATACATAATCTCATTTTCCTTTTTTTAAAATTATATCAAAATAATTTAACCATACAACATTCCATTATTTAAGTGTTTTAATTGACTTAATTAGAATGTTTGTTCACTCTTTTGATTAAACCTTAACAGCCCAATGTACATTTTATGTATAAATATTTGTTTGTATTTTACACTATGTCCCAGGAATCCTCTTTAAAATGGAGTTGCCCACTCCAAAAGTGTGAAGATTTAAAAAACTTGATACACATTACAGAATTGCTTTACTAGCAGTTTTAGACAATAGCTCAACAGGCAGGCTAATTAAATAACAGCATCCCTGCCTCAGAGAACAAAAATATTCAAATCGCTGGACTCAGGAGGCCTAGATTTAATAGAACAACCATAAATAACCCTAACAGTTCATGCAGTTGGCATGTTGACTTTGCAGGAAGAACATATTAATAGACGCTTTGAACAAGGATATTTTCTGTCCTTTCTGGGGGGCATGATGTGTGTGTGCAGAACACACTGGTTTTACCTGGAAAGTGACCCACACTCATTGTCAAGTGACATGCTCTCCAGATAATTAAACAAGATCTTCAACATTATCAAAGGATGATTTGATCCTTTTTTCACCCACTTAAACAATTTGGCTTTTACTTAGCTCTCAACATGGAACAGCTACGGTATAGGTACCTACTGGAATCGCCTAACAGACCGACTACTGGAAAAAATGCTGGGTCTACTACGTCTTAAGCTTGTAAAGGTCCAACAGCCATCGTAACAGAGTAAACCACTATCTATCAAATGGGCTCCATCAATCTATGAAGCAAATCTTCAGGTGCTTAAAAGTTCTATGAAAGTTTTGCTTTATTGCTTTTGTTTTAATAATAATGCTTTAAAACACCTCAGGTAAAAAGACACTGTCCTGTCTTGCAGTGATAAATTGCAACTAAACAATATTTCTCATGGAACAAACATTAGATTCTTAAGAAAGTGTTCTTCAAACTAATAGGTTTAGACATTTGTGAGGAAGCTTTGGCTACATTCCAGGGAAATCATGAGAACAAGGAGAAGGGGAAAGAACACCTCCATTTCCTTCTCACTGCCAGGATTTTCATAATTACTTTCCATAATTACTCGATGTACCATATACATTTAGACTTCTTATTCTTTTTTCTTGTATTCTTCTAGCTAATTATTTTGAACATTCAGTATGAAATCCTTTATCCTTTTTGCCAAACGTTTATATAATTATGGCTTGTAGACTTTTGTGACCTAAGTAAAAACTAAAATACCCACCTAGCATGTAAATTTAAATAATGTGAAACCTTCAGCAGGCTGTTCTGCCCTGACTTTAGAACATATTTGAGGCTGACAATTTATTGTTCCTATTTAACCGACAAGTCAAGAAACACAGAAAAATCTGCAAAATAACAGGAGAGTCAAAAGCCTAGTGCCAAAGAATTGAAGACCAGCCTGAATCTTCTTGTGTTTTTTTCCTATAGATTTTCATAGGATAAGAAAATCTCCAGTGTACTCTAATTGGGCTATACTTTTGTTCTTTTCAAGTTGAATCTGGAACTTCTGAGAGTTCATAATGGGTAGGGTAAGGATCATAATGTATACTAGATATTTACTCTTTTTTACTCTTCTGATTCTAGTTTTGATTCAGGAAGAATAATAATTCTTTTTTTTTTTTTTTTTTGAGATGGAGCCTCAAGCTATCCCCCTGGGTAGAGTGCCATGGCATCACAGCTCATAGCAACCTCCAACTCCTGGGCTCAAGCGAGTGTCCAGCCTCCGCCTCCCAAGTAGCTGGGACCACAGGCGCCCGCCACAACGCCCGGCCATTTTTTGGTTGCAGCCATCATTGTTGTTTGGCGAGCCCGGGCTGAGGATTCGAACCCGCCACCTTAGGTGTACGTGGCTGGTGCCTTAGCCAATTGAGCCACAGGCGCCCAGCCAGGAAGAATAATAATTCACAAACAAGACAACACTTAGGTTATTATTAGGTTATAGATTTCATATGAAAGCTATAAATTAGTTTCATAATAAGGCTGTGTACATTGGATACTTTTTGGGAGGGGAAAGGGGGAGGGGAGGGAATGGGGGTAGATGGGTGGAGGGAGGGTGATTGGAGGTATCACCTCTATGGTTTATCTTACACGGGTACAAGTGAATCTTTCTAAAAGTAGAATATAAATGGCTTAACACAATAACTAAGAAAATGACATGAAGGCTATGTTAACCAGTTTGATGAAAATATTTCAAATTGTATATAAAACCAGCACAATGTACCCCATGATGGCATTAATGTACACAGCTATCATTTAATTAAAAAAAAAAAAGACAACCCTTAGGAATATGGCTGTGCCCGTGCATTATACCCAGAGACTCAGATTCAAACAGTTTGATTTGAGTCCCTGGCCTTAGTGGTTCTTGTTTTAAAGCTCCTCGGGAAACTCTAATGTATTGCCCCATTTGAGAGCTATGGAGTTTATCCATTAGAGAGGGAGAAATCTGTCCTCAAACAGTTCACAGTCTAGTAAACATAACAGAAGTTTCCCAGTTGTTACTGTGAAATTTCTCCAGCTACTACCACCAATACTGTAATTTTTATTGACATAGCTAGCATTTGTAATGTTTTAGTAATTGTCACATACTTTAGTGGTAAAATATTATCTCTATTTTTCAAAAGATATGAGTGGACTTTTGTCATTCTGGCTGACTAGCATCTCATCCTTTATATATTTGGAGAAAATCTTACAGGTGTGAGGTAGGATGTCCTAGCAGCCTTTTGGGAAGCAGATATTCTCTCTCTCAGCACCATGACATCTAGAGTGTCAATTTAGCAGATGCTCCCACCCAGAATTTGCAGGCATTGGCATAAAAGAAGGGGTCTGTTGGAGATTAAGCAATGCTGCAGTCGAGTCCATAGTCCAT
This sequence comes from Galagoides demidoff, assembly GCA_963574575.1. Classification (NCBI taxonomy): domain Eukaryota; kingdom Metazoa; phylum Chordata; class Mammalia; order Primates; family Galagidae; genus Galagoides; species Galagoides demidoff. The sequence continues at coordinate 50,656 of CAUYQV010078798.1, forward strand.
CCGAACAACAAATGGTTAATAGCAGCAAGACTAGGGTGATGTCCTATGAAACCACCCCTTGGCCTCGCCTTCCCTGATTTCTGCCAAACCTTTGTCTCCCTCTTTCTGCTAATTCTATGGACTATTCGATTCACATTTTCCAATTCCTTTTGTGCTTAAATTGAACTGCTGTGGGTTTCTATTATTCATGACAATGAACTCTGACTGGTGCACAAAGCACACAGTGGAGAGTTAATGGTCTCAAAGTCACCCATCTAGTAAGTGACAGAGAATGAATTCAAACCGGGTTCTGTCTAATTCCTAGAAGGACCCATGATCAGGGCCTAACTTGCCTTCAGCTGGGAAAGCTAAGGCAACATTCTTACCAACATCAGCCGTCCCATCTGAGTGACTACATGCTCTGTGTATAAATAAGCTTTTTGCCATACATTCAGTGGGGGTCAGATACTGTTTGGGGCATTAGGGGACTTGCCCAGATGAAGAGGCAAGATTTCAGTCTCCAGCAGATGTCACAAAATTGTACAAAGTCCACACGGCAGAGGAATCGCCAAACTGTCCGCCATTCAGATGCTGCTTCTGACAAGTACACACGCAGAGGGTTTTCTCCTTGACGCCGGTTTTAATATCTATTGTCATTAGCGATCGAAATCGGTTTAATCTGCTTGTGCTACGAGGGAATATCTAGCAGGTGTTGGGAGAATGATAAGAATGTGTTTCCACTTTAATGCAACCCTTCCATTACTCTTTCAGTTACTAACATCAATCATGCTGGAAGACCATTATTAAGTCGTGCTGCAATCGTCACCTTCCCAGATTAAAGAATCCATCTCCTATAACCTTTTTCTCAAAGGAATGACCTCTCGGACCTTTCATTATTTTCACTGCTCTTTTCTGAGTGCTCTTCAACAGCCATTAAGTTTTGTATGAATAGAAATGATGAATAATGTGCATAAGCCCTTTAATGAAGCTGCCTTTGTGGGCTTGCCCTATGAGCTTTTGGAGTCAGGACAGAATTCACCTGTGGGTCATTCACATTATAGGAGCATGATTTAATATTTCATACGGTCTGATTCTTATTTAAACATCATTCGCTGAGCACTTACTATGTGCTACACAGTGTTCAAGAAAACTTTTCACATGTCATCTTATTGAATAGTTAAAATGGCCTTTGGAGGAAGGCATTGTAAATTCCTGTTTTTATTAAGTAATAAACTGAGGTTAAACGAGTGTTGATTTGCTTAAATGACTTGTGCTTTGGTCATAGCCATTTAAATAGAGTAAAGAGCCAGAAATGAAGCTATAGAAAGAGATAAAAAGCAAAATAGTAAAAACCAGATCAACAATATTTCCTCAACCATTTAGACCACCATGCTTGGTTTAGGAGGGAAATATTTAGGAAAAATATTACAGGAAGACTTCTGAGGAGAACACAAGTCCACAACCTTCTAACTGCCTGAAATTCTTCTTTCCCCCCTCTTGGTATCATTAGTCAGGCACATTTATATACTAATGAGCATTTTGTGTGAGTGAGAAGAGCTGACTCAATCCCACTCACACACATAGGAGCTTAAATCAAGCATTCATTGCAGTGAAGTCCGGGTATTTTCTGGGCAGAGAAGTCTAAAAGCTATTTTAGCTCAAAGAAGAAATTACTGCCCAGGATTTTTTGTTAGAGAAGGGTGACAATTTAGCGTGTCTGTGGATGACAGTGTCAAACCAAATGGACAGCCTAATAGCACTACTTACAATAGGATCTGCCAGATTATATGACAGTTAGGTTCTTCCAGAAAAGGAATTATCTTCCTTTTCACCTTTTCTGACCAGGTTCTGCTGCTATAATTTCTCACTTGACTTATTTGCATTTCTACTTAGATAAGAACAGGGAGGCGATTTGTGGGAACAGTAGCACTGGTCCCCATCTTGGGAACGGAACAGTTAACATAAAACTGACCCTTGGGCTTATGATAGCTTAAAGCTTTGCTGACTCAAACCTACTAATAAAAGCATCAGGACAATGTCTCATCATACATTAGAAAAAGCAAATTTTTCCAGCATCATCAGAGAGTCAAGAATTAGACATCTGTTGTATTCCAAAGTCTATTATAATAGTTGAATTTAGAAAACAGAAAAAATAATAGAAGATGATTTTACATAAGAAGTTTTCAGAGCAATTATATTATTCAAACATGAGTTCTTTTTGCTTCAGTATAGGTGGAAGGAAGCTTCGATATAGGTGGATGAGAAGACTAACCAGAGAAGGTGAAATTGGGGGTGAGTCATAGAAATTGTAGCAGACAAAGAAAAGTTGAATGACTAAGAAATGCTTATCAGAAGAAAAGAAGGCTGGACACAGTGGGGAGTGGTGATGGTGTAGTGGAAAGAGGCCTATCATTTTTCATGAAAGTCAGTAGTCATGATATTAACATATAAAATAAGTTGTTGAAAGGGCTTCACTGTCCTTGAAATAAATAATGCTCCTCAAGCTCCGTCCAGTCCATTTTCTGATGTTTCTTCACAAGTGATCCACACAAAGGACAGGGGACCGAGCAGCCCTAAGTTACAGAGTCTCAGTAAATTACCCTTTATTGATTTCTCTCTTCATCTTTCTGGTAACCAGGGGAAGGTCCCCTTTCCCTAGCACTCCTTAATACTTCAAGTTAATAAAGAGAGTGAGAAAGGACCATGTCCATAACAATCGAAGGAGCATAGCTAAAATTAATAATGTTGTTTAGTTTCTCTAGTATGGATTCTTGCAAAATAACCTTCTGTTTATAGCAAGTGATAATGGTTTCCCATTTCTGGGGATGATAACAAGCATTCTTATTATGTAAATTAATCTGAGTCGAAAGGTAGAGTTTAATTGAAGGGGAATTAAAATCAATAAATGGCATAGGTGTAACTTAGATGATGTCATGAAGGCAGCAACATTTTAAGGCATTATTTGAGTAAGTTAAGTTCCCCAAAGGTCTGAGTAGATGACAAGATAGCTTCAGGTGAGTGGAGCTTCCCAAGTTGTGGTTTGTAGCTGTTTGGTGTGATTTTGTGGTGTAACTTCTGCACTAGATAGAGGCCAGGATGTTATGATTCCTTGGTACACTTTCTTTGCATCTCTATTACTCAGCTTTTGCTTTGCTAACAAGCCCCACATTTTCTAATGGATTACAACAATAACAAAACATTTCTTCTTAACATATTTCATGAATGCTGCAAGTAAGCTTAAACTCTGCTCTAGATCCACTGTGAGTCTGGTCCACATACCCCATCTCTAACTCATGATGCTAGAATAGCTCCTTTATATAATACACTTCTTACAGCAGGAAGGAATCAAATTCAAAGATGGATGTAGGTGGTGCCCACATTCTGTTCTCACACAGGCTATTGGCCACAGAAGGTCACATGGTTAGTCCTTCCAGTGGTGCGCAGAAGATGCTGTAGGTCATATGATAAGGGGCATGGATGTATCCTTTTATTAGGAGCGCAAAGGAAGACAAAAGCTGTGCACAACATTATAATTTACCATAGAACCATTCAGGCTGGGACATGTGGTTCATAATTAAAATTTTTCCAGCAGGGTGCAACTTCAGACATCAATACTTCCAATTAAAATGACACTGAGATATGGCTCGGTCGTGTCTCCACATAATTAACAAAAGATAGATAAAATAAATAGAAGTGCTTTCAAGGAAGTTGTGTTACGACACGTGTTAACATGAGGCAAAGGAAAAATTTAGAGCATTAAGAAAGATCTCGTCTTAGTTTTTCTTCCCCCTTTTTTCATATGAAGCGTAGACGGCTGCTACAAATATTAGAAAGAGCATGGAGACCCACTAAAGGGATGAGAGTGACATGGAAAGAATCCCTTTCCACTGTGGGCCTCTAAGATGCCTGCTAATTCTAACATGCATTGAACTGAGATAAGAGATCCAAGAAAAGCTTTGTCAAATAACTAGGGAGCGTGAGAGAGACAGAGGGAAAGAGAACCATTGCCAGTATCTTGGTACCAGCTAAAGTTAATATACTTTGTTCATTAATTAATGATTACTGTGTGTAGTAGACTCTGCAATTATTCTACGGAAGATGACAACCCAGATTAGGTTTTATTGAAATGGGAACTGAGGAAAAACAAATACCTAATTATAAATAGAGGCATTGTAGAAGAATGATATTGCTTAGGTCAAAGTCTTTACAACGCAAGGGAAATATTTACTACAGTATTCTATTTAAAGATATTTTGATGTAGTGAAAGGGGCAGGGGAGTTCAAGGGGCAGGGACTTTGGTGTTTTGAAAGGGACCAGTGCTTTAATTTCCGTCTGCTTCAGTTATTGGCTGGCAGCCTTGCACACATTTCTAATCTCCATTGGCCATAATATTCCCCTCTGTAAAACAAGGACAACAATACTGACTCCATTTTACTAAACAGTGACTACACGCATGCTGTGTGCTAGAGATGTTTCTGGGTTTGGGGAATTTGGGAGCAAGCCAAATAAAAGTCCCTGTTTTCTTGATTTTTACCTTCTGGAGATGAACACAGTGAATTAAAAAATTAATATATGCCATAAATCGGGTGATATTAAGTGGGAAGAAGGAACACAGATTGAAGGGAGAGAGCCTTCCTGACCGGTGGTGGGAGATCTCTGGTCAGGCCAGGTGGTCGGGGAGGCCTCTCTGAGCAGCTATTGGATGAAAGGAGACTGAGAACTGTAGGTTTCTCTGGGGGAAAAGCTCCCCAGGTAAAAGATATAAGAAATTCAAAAACTTCAAGTGAGAAATGAAGTTGTCATGCCCAATGAAGAAAGTTAATGTGAGTAAAGCAACTAAAAGAATGGGGAGAGTGTCAGGAGATGAGAGAAAGAGGAAGCACAGAGGCCAGAGTAGCAGAATCTCCTGTGCCTAGGTAGAGAGTACATTTTAGCATGAGGAAAATGATAAACCAGAAGCTGGTTTCATGCAGGAAAAATATCTCAGAAATAGTACCTGGTATATAATGCTACTTAGGATATATTAAATTTTCTTTTGTGTATCCCTGTCATGACAAAGCAGAGGATTCTTTTAGGATATCTGAATGGATATTTGTGAAGCACGAGACTCTTGGGACACTGAGACTTGTGGAAATTTTAATGGCTATTTTGTTCTCTTTAATACAGAGAAGTAATAGAGTTAGTTGATTTACTGATGTGACCCCAATATACTATATGGCATTCCATGTAAACTTTGCAATTTCCTCTTAAATTATTTGTCTGCCCCAAACTGAACTGGATGCCTACAAATTGTCTTGGTCACAATAACCAGAGCCCATTCAAGTTTTACTGTGCTCAAGGGAATGCCCAATTATCCATGGGGATGGCTATCTCTGTAATCTGAGAGAATATTGACATTATCCCTTGTTTGAGATCTAACACTGAGAATCTAATACTATATGTGTAGAAGTAAGGTCATATCTCAGAAATGCCTTATTTAAAATAGGAACAGGTAATCTTAAATGAATGATGTAATGGACCAACAACAGTTTGTGTGGAAAAAAAATAAACATCTTATCCAGGTCACGCAGATCACCCGGAAGAACCATTCAACACAGAATGAAAGAGTTTGATTGGGAAAAAAGAGATGAGGAGGGGGATGGGGAAAAAAGTGTCTGAGGAGGTAGGTTAGATTGCAAGGATTTCTGGCCTAGAGGTCCAGAACCTTGTAGAAGGAATGATGGAACAGATAGAAACAGAAGATTTCTTATCTTTTTATGCTTCTGCATTCTTCTCCCTGGAATGTTGAGCCCATAGCTCTAACAATCCTAGCGTTTGTTTTAAAGGTCCAGTCCAAATACTGCCACAGTCAAGAAGCTCCAGTGATTCTCCGGTCAGAACAATCTCTCTGCTGAATTTCTGTTGGCTAATCGGTGTCTCTGGTAGAGGACTGAGTACTATCTAACTTGGATCTTAGGTACCTTCTCACTTGCATGCTTTGCCCTAATAATATAAAAATAGCTTGAGGCAGAGACTAGGTCTGATTAATCTCAGTGTTTGCATTCTCTATAACTGAGAGCTTCGCATAATGCTTCACCTATAGTTGACTGGTAATCACATTAAAAACTTAAATGGAAGGAAGGAAGGGAGGGAGAGAGAGATGAATTATTAGAAACATTTCCTATTTGATTGTTTCTTCCTGTACACTCCTATCATCTCAGCATACATCAACAGATTCCCCAGATTGTCCAAGAAAGAAGGAAAACCAAAGCTATGTAATCTTTTCTAGAAGCTGCTCCCTGATTTTTCATACCAACCCTCTTGATTCAATTCAAACATTACCCTGATCCTTCTTCCTCTTTCAGTATAATGAGATAACAAGACATGTAACAAGTACAGGAAGGTTTTACTTTCCCAGAGGCATCTCAGAACATGCTTTCAACAGTTAACTGCAAACCTGGCCGTGGGTAAAGGCCAGGGAGTGATTTATGACTCAATAACAATCGAAAGAGTAATGTGCTTAGTGGCATGAGTTAAAATAATGTTGTAATGCTAGAAATCTTTAAAGTTCAACAATTCAGGTTAAGGGAAAGCAAGTTGCACTTGACAAACGGATAGCATCTTAGGTATCTGGAAGTACAATCAAACGAATGATGAACTGAGTTGGAAGCACAAGAGGGTTTGCTGATTACAAAGGAGAAGCGAATTGAACTTTGTTCAGAGATGGGAAGTATTCAGTGAACAGTGAGCCACAGCTGGGCAAAGAAGTTTAAACTCACGCATACATACACACACACACAGAGTCAAGCTTCTGTTTTGCTCCTGAGATCTTAGACAACTCAAAGGCCATCAGGGGAAAAAAAAAATAATTCTGCTTCTCACTTACACTAATGCTAAAGTCCCTTCTGAAATTGAAGTTCCAATTGAACTTCATGGTCTTCAGAAATAAACTAAAATTAATGTTGTAAACCTTGGTTCTTGTTATTTGCGACCAGAGTCAACGTGGACTTGTAATACGAAGCAAATATTTTATACACACATCAATTCCAGCTTTAGACACTCAATTAGAAACCCAAATCTGTTGGCTTTTTAGATGTCTGTGCACACATGTATGCATATGGGCATGTCTGTACTTAAGTATTTTTTTTAACAAATTGGTAAAAAGCATGAATTTAGGAAGCATGCACACATACTTTAGAATCTCACATTTGCCTCTCTAGAGCTGTTGACCTTGAACAAGTTCTAAACTCTCCAAACCTTCCTTCCTTCTTCATTTCCATAATGAGATTAGAAATGGCACCTTCTTTACTGAATTGGGGTAATTAATGAATGTGATAAGAAATGTACATAACTCATCCAGTAAACAACTAATACATGTTAGCTCTTATAATTCACTTAATCTTTGGAATTATCATCCATTCCTTAAAGTCTCTATCATTTAGAGGAACTGTCTTGCTGCTGACCCTTATTTACCAACATTCCTAGCTCACCAGCTGGAAAGGATAGCTCCAGAGATCAAGAAAAGCCAAAGATAAAACAGAAAGGGAAGCACGCCTCAACAGTTTTATTAAAGTGTTTTCCAGTAGTCAAGACAGAAAAGGTGGCAAGCCCAATAATTTTATCGTGGGCTCAATTTTATTCATATCCCCCAGGCTACTTTCCTCTAACCTCCTGAATTCATTTCCAAGCCTATAATCTTTTCTCAATAAAAGAGAAAGAGACCATTGAAAAGAGGGCCAAAAAAAAAAAAAAAAAGTGAGTGAAAAGCAATCTGATACATCTATGGGGCCATTTCTCCTGGCAGTGTCCTGACCCTCCCAAATGGCAAGGAAGTAAATCTGGGAGGAATTTCCCTGAAGGCTTTCGCAGCCTTAAACAGACACGCTCGGGTCTCAGTAGGCTTGGACATAATTCTTTTAAAATATCCTGATGGAGATTAATATTTATAGATGACTGTTACACGTGAGACAAAATGCTGAGTATTTGGTGTTGATTGTTGTGTTTAATTTTCACAACAGTCATGGTGAAGATTCCACTATTTTTGCCATTCTACCAATGAGAAAGTTGATGCTCAGAGAAACTAAATCATTTTTCCAGAGGATCCAGTATGAAGTGCTGACCCAGGGCCTGAGCTCTAGAGTGAGAGTTCCTAATGACTGCAGTAAAACCCATGGATGGGGGGCTCTCAGGCAGTAAGTCCTGAGAACTTACTCTGCAATGCTGTGGTAGATACTGGAAATATCAGGATGTTTATGACATGGCTTCTGTGCTGGAGAAGTTCAGAGCTTAGTACAGGAGAGAAACACTAAGATGAACTTCAGGGCAGCGCACTAAGCTCTAGTCGTGCAGATGCACAGACTGGCAGGTGGATGTACAAGATAAGCACCCCTGGCTATGGCCTGGAGCTAGCCCGGAAATGTCCTAGAAAGAGTGGTGTTGAAGCTAAGTCTGCAAAGAGTAAATGTACAGTAGATATCAAGAAAATTAAAATGATGAAGACACACCAAATAAATGACGCAGACAAAAAAGGTGAAAAAAAGATGTACTGGCAGACGTGGGGAAATATAAATTTTAAGGTAAGAGAAGGCAAGAGATGAGACTGGAGAAGTGGTAGGACCAGATTGGAGAGAGCCTAAGGTATTACAGGAAGGATGTTGTTGGACTTCACCCTCTTCATTCTCAGCAAAGGGAGCAATTGAGGCTTTTAAACAGGAAGGTGCTATGCTTCTGGTTTAGTTTCAGTTGTCCTTTCTGAAGACAGATTGAGATCTCACTGTGACTACTTTGCACCAACTCTGATCATGTTGTTGCATATATCCTTACCTTAATTCTCCATCTGTAAAGTGGTAATAAAAAGAGTATCGATCCCATAAATAGGCAGACCAACACCTCCCAGTCCACAGTGCCCCTTGCTTATTGCCCACACGGTGCTGTTTTGTTGCTTTATCATCCTTGTTTCATTTGTCTGTACCTTGTCCTGGACTTTGAGCAAATTGAAATCAGCTTTTCTCGCTTTGCCTCACTAAGTCTCGAAAAATGTGTGGCATATAAACGATCTTCAATTCCTGCCAACTGAATGAGTTTTAATTACGTGCACAGGGTGGGGGGGAGTCCATTTTGCTAGGTTCTTTCTGAAAATGCAGAGAGAGATGGCAAAAAGATAACAGAGCGCAGATGAGGTTAGTAAAAATCTCAGTGCTCCCTCCCCCTAAAAGTATGGAAGGGATGGAAGAGAACCCAAAAGCAATTTTCCACTGAGGCTGCAGGAATTTCTGTTTAAGTAGAGGTGGGTACTTCTGCAAGACCTTTTATTACGGACGAGACCAATCCAGTCATTTTCACTTTTAGTGCTCATGCAAAATATACTAAATATACCCCACAAGGGTCCTACAGTTTCATAGGATTTGAAAGTCTTCTAGTCATCATACTTTCATGTTGTGTTAGTCCTGTGAAAAACAAATACACCTGTAGGCAGGCCCCTGAAAAGTCTATAGGTGTTTTCATCTATAATCTGTTTATCTGTACTCCCCTCTCTATTAGCATAGAGAACCTTGGCGTTCCTGGTGGTAAGTCCTAGGTATGTCTGCTTCTACTTGGCTCATGAATGATTGGAATCTGGCTTTGGAAAAAAGAAAAAAAAATTCCAAAAGGAAAAAAAGCTCAAGTGTCTAAAAGCAGAGAAGTGCTGTTTTAGATCTGATTTCTCTGTTCATTGTCTTGCCAACTAGAGTTCCCAAGGCTCATCTGTCTGCTGTGTTCTACCAACTTGCTTTCAGATAAATACTCACTTCCCTTAACAGAACCTGTTTCCAGGTGGGCAGATGCCTTCTCTGCCTTCCCTATAAGGCATCATTACTCCTGGGTCCTCTTTATTCCTCCCTCTCTCCAGATACAACTTCTGGGCTGGAGAAGCCTCTCAAATTTTATCAATCTCGAGTCTTTTAGGTATGGGTATAGAGTCCACCCAACCCACTTCATCTTCTTTTCACCTTCCAGTTTTGGAGTAACTCATTATTAAAATAACAAATAGACATTTGCCAGTAAGAAAGCAAATCAGAGATTGGGTGAGGCACGCCCATACCCTTTTAACAACAGGGGTATCACGTGATTCACATTTTCATGGAAATGTAATAATCTTAAAAGTCTTCTTATTGGCAAATTACTGCCTTAAACAATATCATTTAAAATTTAGCATCATGACATAAAGTAAAAAGGAAACCAAAAAGAAAAACAAAATCCCCAAACTTAGAAGAAACAAAAGTTATATAATTATAAATATGACTAAATTAATACGGACTTGTAATGAAGAATCAATCATATCAGCGATTCAGTGATTAAGTCATGATAAATGTACAACACTGTGCCCCTCACAGTCCAAGAGTTCTGTGTTTGTCTGAGTTTTTCAACTCAACCAGATCTTTGGTGGTAGCCAAATGTTTAGCAGAATAATGAATCACATTTTCATTCAGTTGAGAAATGTCAGATTTTAGAATAAAAATGCCAGATGTTATGAATCCTTCATAAATATTTTAATATGTTAATGGAAAATAGCCTCTCAGGGCTGGGAACCTGTGACCTTAAAGAGACTTGTGGCCTTCCTTGTCCTGAAGTGTGACTTTTTTACTGAATCCAAATTTTACATCACAAATATTTTCATTAAAAGTGGTACAGCAGAGAAAGATGAAGCTTTTCTTGCCTCCTTGGGTGCTTAGAAAAGAATGACCTGGAAATCAGAGGGGTGCAGGTTCACCATCCTGACAGAGGAATAGCCCCATTCTTTGGCCATTTTATTCTTGGACTCCTAAGAAGCTGCTGTAGGTTGGATGTTTGTCTGTTCCCAATGTTATGAATCAGTGTAATCCTCAGTCTGGTGGTGTTGAGAGGTGAAGCCTAAGGGGAGGGGTTTGCATCATGGGGGCTGATCCCCCACGAGTGGCTTGTCTTGCCTTTCCAGCAGTGAGCAATGGAGTTCTCACGCTAATAGTTACTGTGAGAGCAGGCCGTGTGAAGGAACCTGACGTCCCTCCTCACTCTCTCACTCCCTCCCTTACCGTGTGATCTCAGCACACATCTGATCCCTGCAAGCAGCCCGAGGTCCCCAGCAGATGCAGATGCCAGTGCCATGCTCCTTACACGGTCTGCAGAGCCCTCAGATAAGCCTCTTTTCTTTATAAATTACCCAGCCCCAGGTATTCCTTCATCCCACCACAAAATAGACTAAGACAGAAGATCACCTGTAGGGCTTCAGATATATTTTGAGAATCTCAGTCCTAGACCCATATTTTACTGTACTACTAGAGCCTTCAACTTTGCAAGGGGGCTTAGGGAGGGCTGTCCCGCCTGCCCCCTGAGAGCCTGTATGCTGCTTTTGTGAGGGCTTTTTGGGCTTATTTGTGGTGTCTCAAATATCATGAAAAGTATGCCTAGACCTCCCCCCCCTTTTTTTTTTTGCTAATTGGCTTTCTTTAGTCTTTGTGTATTTAACGTGTGGCCCAAGACAACTCTTCTTTCAATGTGCCAGTGGGAAGGAAAATAAAAGGTTGGACATCCTGACTTAGAGCAAAACAGGATGGGTTGTAGAAAGCTCTTGTTTCTTCTTAGCTTTACCCAGAGCAATGATGATTTCCTCAGACATAAATTCAGTCCTTCTAGGAGATTCTCATTCATCTATTTCACCACCTAGTTCACCATCTAATCAGACCAATGGCCTCATCACCAACAAGCATTTGTAACGCCTTCTTTACCACCCTTACATGAAAATGTGAAACAACATGGCTCCATACACACATAATCTTGAAATATCTCCATAAACCTTAAATTTAAGATATAAAAGGACATAAATTTAGAATAACATAAGATATACTCAATAAGTAAAAGGCTGGGCATGGATACCCCTTAAAAACATAATAAAGTTGGTATGTGCTTACCCTGGGCAAGTTTTGATTTAAGGGACATAGAACAACATTAGGTGGATATATTTTCAACACATTTTCTTATCGTCAATATATTTAAAGACATAAGCATGTGTATCCATAGCCACATCCTAATGACCAAGAATGCAAGCGCTGCAAGTGCAGAACTATGCAGGATAATTATTTCAGCGCCACAAATAACACTAGTAGCATTGTCAGCAGTGTGTGATTTTTCTAAGGTAAAGTTAGAGCACTTACTCTGTGCCAGATGCTACTCTAAGAACATTACATTATTGACTCATTTAATTCCCACAACGTTTTGAGACAGGTACCATTACTATCATGTCTCTAATTTACATCTAAGGAAATGACAGAAAGAGTGGGCAAGTACCTTGCCAAAAGTCACATATAGCTAGAAAGTAAAGAGTCTGCGAATCCAAGCCAGGCTGGCTGGTTCCAGAGTCCTTGATGTTAACCTTTCTCTCTTTCTCTTGTTAAAGACCTCCTCCTGGTAAAGCTCCTAAAAAACCAAAAGAATTTGTTCTTCCCCTCAATTATCCTAGTTATTGCATTTCTTGGGAAATATACAACATTCATATTAAAACTCTGAAATAAATACTCCATGTCATACCTAAAATAGTTTGGATTCTAGGCTCAGATTCTTGCAAATGGCTTTTTTCATATACATGCATATCTGGGGAGATGGTCATACCACTACACCCTATCTCATGGGATATGGGAACAAATCCTCAACATTTGGGACTGGCCCTCATGCTATAGGACATCTGATATCCCAGACCCCTGCCCAGTACATGAAAATAGTAACCCTTCTGACCACTGTGAACATCAAAACTACCACCATGGGTTTATAAAACTCCTACTAGTGGGAGGTTCTCTTCCTGCCGTCCGTAGTATTCAAATCCTGTTGCTTAGTCTCCTATACAACATTTTATTCTATTCCCACATTCAACCAGAACAGCTTTAATTTTATCCATTTTATGTACTAAGGTTCCAGCAAGATTTTGCTACAAATAAAACCTTTTCCCTACTTAAAAAAAAAAAAAAAGTTTTAGAATTGTTACTCCAGAATAGGACTCACCGCTCATGTCTTTCCACTGGGCATAGGAGAAATACCTATCTGTAGTCCCTACTGTCTGCTCTCACCTTTTTCTGCTTTTGGAATAAGCATACTGCTCATGCCCTGGTCATCTGTCACAGTGAAGAGCGGGAGTGACAGAGTACTGGCTCAGCCACAAACTCAGCTTCCTATACTACGGTTTCTTTGTCCCGATGCCCACTGGGCCTGTGTTTTTCTCCAGACACGTCTGTCCCTTATGAATTCAGCTAGTTGGGTGCCCTATCTGGTTTATTGGACCCCATTGATTCTTTGAGATACTGAGAGACTGCTCTGTGACCAAGGTTTCAGAGAGAGGGCAAAGCATTGTGCTGGAAGCAAAAATAAGCCTGCGATTGCTAACATAGCCCTGGACTAGAAGTCGTGAGACACAGTTCCCTGCCACTAATTAGCTGTGTGGCCTTCAGCAAATTGCTTCCCCTGTCTAGGTTTCCGTGTCTGCATGTACAAAATGAGAAGACTGGATTTCAAGATTCTAAGACCCCTTTGCATCTCTGACCTTCTCCGTTCCTCTGATCTCTACAGTTGACTGCGGTTAGAAAGGTAGTGTGCACAGCTCCAAGGGAAGGTCAATTGCACAGCCAGCTGAAGATGAACAAGAAATAATTTTCTGAGGCTCTGACTTGCATTTTTTTCATGTTCAAGGAAGCTACCAGGGTTATTTTGACCTCTTTAAAGCATCAGCAGGAGATGGCAGCTCAAGGGACTGGATGGAATAGTATGAAGAATAGCAGTGATAACAATGCTTTAAGGAAAATGGGTTTTAGAATGAGCTTTTGCTTGGATTTTATTGCGTACTTATCCACTACATCCTCCTTGCTCCTTGCTCCTCTCCTCTTCAGAAAATAACTTGTCTGTGAGGCTGCCCAAGGGATTAAAAAAAAAAAAAGTGAGTGAATAAGGCTCAGAGAGGAAGAGGAAAAAACTGGGGCAGAAGAGAATTTTATAAGGTGGTGATTGATATGTCAAGTGTTGCTTCTCAGAAAGAAAATGAAAATGCTATAATAAATTCTGGACAGATGCCAAATGCTATTGTAGGAGATGGACAGGAGAACTTCACAGCAAATTAGGCCGGAGCTTGCAGGAAATCATTAGCATGTTGCGTGCTAGAAAAAGCCTATAAAGGGCAGAGAGTGAGAAGCTACTAATTTGAGTTCTAGCTTAGTTCTCACTCACAGGGTGACTTTAGACAAATCACATAGTTATTAGGGTCTCAATTTCTTCATTGACAAACGTTAATATTGCCAATGTCTTCTAGTATTAGCTGCTGATACTTTATAACAACAGAATTCCTTTCCCAATTGAAATATAGTAAGAGTCTAATATCTAAAATAGATGAAAAGAGAGCTCTGCTAGGGCCCCTGCTCCTTCCTCCCACTGTTCCCGATGATGGCCCCGAGACTACCTCTTAGGGATGTTGGAAAACCACTAGATTACATCTTCCCAAAGGTCTCCTTCCAAAGTATTCTTTCACGTATCCAATAAACATTTACTGTAAGCTTCATTTGCACTGGATGTTCCAATAGGACTCGGTATAGAAGATAAACATAGTATAATTCCTGCATTACAGAGTTTCGTTCAATACTTGGCAAATAGTTTTATAATTGTTACTAGTTTTTTCATGCAGGGTGCATCTGGGGAAACACTGTGAAGGCCACTGAATGGAAATAATCCTAGAGGGTCACACGTCTCCATATAAATTATCAAACTGGTATTTGGTTATATTAGTCTCCTGAACATAGATAGCTACATCTGATCTCATTGCTAAGAAAATGTCATAACTAATAGCAAATTTTATATTTTGCAAGTCTATGGGGGAGACCTTAAATCATGCTAAAATCACCATGGTAGTTAAAGGGACTTAATCAGCCTAAATTGTAATGTCATATTGCAGCCAACCTCAACACCCATATTTAACAATTCTCTTTAATGATGGAAATGTCTAGCATTTCCCAACATTTACGGTAAACATTTTAAGGAGCAGAAAATCCCCTGACCAGTTTGAAGAGAGCTAAAATACATATCACAATTTTCAGTAATCAAGATAAATAATGATGAAGCTTGGGAATATCATTTGGTGTTCAAAGAGAAGAAATGACTATAGACTGGTACCTCCTAAAGCCTCCTCAGCTGGCTCTGTGCTATTAGTCTGAGATCTGTGTGTGTGCGTGTGTGTGTCATGGAAATATTCATAGAATAGACATTTTGGTTAAAAGAAGAATGTGAAACAATATCTATTTGGAAATATGTTGGGATATGTTGAGAAGGTAGTCTCATCATTTTGTCATAATTGTTACCAAATGTAGCAGTTTAAAAACATATCCAGAATTTCTTTGATACTTTTCAGAAAGAGATGGGACTATATTTTACCTACTCTTGAGTCTGGGCAGGCTATACATGCTTCAATTTGTTGAGTATGAGCAGAAAGGAGAAAGTGAGATTTCCAAGGCCATGTTATAAAGACCACATTTTTTC
The DNA here is from genome assembly GCA_963574575.1 of Galagoides demidoff. Classification (NCBI taxonomy): domain Eukaryota; kingdom Metazoa; phylum Chordata; class Mammalia; order Primates; family Galagidae; genus Galagoides; species Galagoides demidoff. The sequence continues at coordinate 66,136 of CAUYQV010078798.1, forward strand.
ACCTTGCTCACTGGATCACTTGAATTTGGAGCCCTGTTGGAACCAAGTGTGAAATTCAACTACCTCGAGACCATCATGCTGTGAGGAGGTGCAATTCACACGAACATGCCACATGTAATTGTTCTGATTGATAGTATCAGGTGAGCCCCGCCTTTGAATTATTCCATCCCAGACTCTAGACATGTAAAAGGGCATTCAGATGATTCCATTCCTAGCCCATAGTGAATTTTTTTAAGCTTTCCAGTTGAGTCCTCATATCTCACAGAATAGAGATAAGCCATCTCTGCTTGGCCTTCTCTAAATTCATGACCCAAGAAGCCATGAACATAATTCTAGTAGGGGTTTGTGACACTTCATAGTCAGTGGTTTGTTATGCATCAGAAAATCACCAGAACATCAGATGACGTCTCTATTAGGTATCCTCTTGGTGATAAGTATAGCTCTTATTTATCCTTTAAGCTTAAGAATACAGAAGAAGAACATTCTTAGGGGCAATTCTACCAAATTACAGAGGACAGATATGAGCTAAAAATTAAGGGAACTTTGTAAAATTGTCCATGAAATAGAAACTCAGTTCTTGAATACTGGCAAACATGACTTTAGGTTTGAACAAAGAGCCTGGAACTGGGAAATGCAGTCAGTAGTTCCTCGAGCATCCTCACTATGCAGGAGCTCTCTCTGATGAGGCAGACTGATGGGACGCTCTAGTTCAGACGTGTCCAACTTTTTCTTCCTCTTCCATACATTGGAAGAAGAAGAGTTGTCTTGGACCACACATTCAAAACACAAACACTAATGAAAGATGATTAACACCAAGAAAAAGTATGTGCATACATTTTGTGATATCCAACATCATAGACAAGCAAAAAACGTCCTCATAAAATCAAGATGCTGCCCGAAGGCTGGAGATTGGACAGCCCTTCTCTAGTTCAATATGGTTAAATAAACAATTTCCAGAAATCAATTCATTAAAATTCAAGCCATCAAGTGACCAATTCTTCACAAACCATAAAATATCTTAAACTGTATCTAGAAACTCTTACTATTCTCACTGTACTAAGAACAAGAGATAGGAGCCAACCATCACCCAAAGAGTAGAGTGAGTTTTCCCATTTGGCATATTGTTAATCCATTTTTACTGTTGGATAAAAATATCGTAACTCAGAAGAGAAGTTAGTGCATCTGGACTCCATGGTAAAATTAGGGTGTTTTTGATGGGTTTCAGAGAATTATTCAGCAAATTTATTCTTAGTGAATATTTCAAATAACCTATTTTTTTTTAATTAAATGATAGCTGTGTATGTTAATGCAATCATGGGGTACAGTGTGGTGTTTTCATATACAGTTTGAAATATTTTCATCAAACTGGTTAACATAGCCTTTATGTCCTTTTCTTAGTTATTGTGCTAAGCCGTTTATATTCTACTCTTAGAAAGATTCACTTGTACCCTTGTAGATAAACCATAGAAGTGATCCCTCCAATCACCCTCCCTCCACCCATCCTACCCTCCCCTCCTGCTCCCCCCTCCCCATATTCTTAGGCTATAATGTTCTTAGCAAAGTATCACAAGAATGGAAGAAAAAGTATCCAATGTACACAGCCGTATTATGAAATTAATTTATGGCTTTCATATGAAAGCTATAACTTAATTAAAAAACCTATTTTGAAACTATTTCCTCTTATACTCTTTTCTCAGTGGTCACTTTGCCTCATCCAGCCCAGTTTGAATGCTACCCAAATTGCCCTTCCAGTCAAGGAAGGTGCTTTGGGCAACTTTTGGTAAAGCATCCAATGAAATACGCAAAATTGTGTCAAATCTGGGTCTTAGGGAACACACATATTGTTTTCTTTTTCTGTTAGCTTCTTAGAAACCTGTGAGAAAAATGGGCCTCCTTAACTCCGAGAAGTCACCACCTTTGATAGAGAACCCAGCTTCTGGAATTTTGTGCATGATGAACAAGGGGTCAAGAAGAAACCTGTTCCAGGCAGGTAAATCAGCCCTAGAGGAACAAGGAATGATGATTCCATAGAAACTTGCCCTCACATACACAACTGTTGTTCTCCAAATCATACAATTTCCTCTGTTCAGTAAATAATATATATACCTATTGTTTTACTATCATAGGGTTCCCATATCCCAGTAGGAGAACCTTTATAACCCCAGAGAGAATGCCAGGTTGCAGGGGGGAAACTACCCGCTTTAATAGTCCCCTCTTAAACTCACAAAACCATAATTTTTCCTAAAAAAGGACATTGCACTTAGAAGCTATTCAGGCGAAGCTAAGGAGCCAGTGCTCCTTCCTGACATCCATCATGATGCAGTCAGTATATCCCTCTGCATGAAAGAATTTTAAAATTCCAAATGAAATGTAGCAATGCCTGCTGCCTTCCCAGTTATATTTATTTGACCTCTTCTGCTCCTCTTTTATTTAATTCTAATTGGATGAATCCACACATTGAATAGCATTTCACAGCCCGATTTAATGAAATTTTCCCATTTGAACCAAGAGGTCCAGCCTATTACTGGTCTTTTAAACTCAGCAGGCTTACCTCACACAAGATGGTGACTGACACATAAAAGCAAGCCACAGACAGCAGCCAGCAGTCTAGAAAAAACGGCCTCAGACTTCTCCTGTTTTATTCTCAGGTCACTGCTCTTGCTTTCGGCTCTGCTTCTCTGGTCTCCTAACTCGATTCCTTTGATTCCATGTTTGCTCTCGGCCTTTGGAATATGCCACTTTAAAGGCTTAGTAATTTCTTGGTCTTTACTCCCCTCCTGGTATCCACTAAACCACACTCATTGAATAAATCCCTGAATTGTTCGTATTGTGATTAAAGACGCTGGCCGTGGAGCCAGACTGCCCGTCTTCACACCATCTTCCATGGTTTCTTAGTTTGGGGACCTTAGACAAGATGTTTGAAGCCCCTGTGCCTCCATTTCCTTAACTTCCAAATGCTGCCACTAAGAGTGCTGGTTGTCAAAGGTTGATGGAAGAATTAAGTGAGGCTTTATAGTTGAAGTCTGTAGGACAGAACCTAGCTTATAATGGGCACTTAATAAAAGTCAGTCACCTGCTGCTGATCAACAATGGGAGGGGATTTGCAGACTTTTCTCAAGGGTTCTAAAGAAGTCTAAATCTGTAAGAGATTAAGAGTTTCAAACACATTAAGAAATGCTAGTGGCTTGGCGCCTGTGGCTCAAGCGGCTAAGGCGCCAGCCACATACACCTAAGGTGGCGGGTTCGAATCCCCAGCCCGGGCCTGCCAAACAACAATGATGGCTGCAACCAAAAAAAAAAAAAAAAAGGCCGGGCATTGTGGCAGGAGCCTGTGGTCCCAGCTACTTGGGAGGCTGAGGTGGGAGACTCGCTTGAGCCCAGGAGTTGGAGGTTGCTGTGAGCTGTGATGCCACAGCACTCTACCCA
>CAUYQV010078801.1:0-49617 GCA_963574575.1 Galagoides demidoff
AAAATATTTGTGCATTAAGCAGAGTATAAATGTCTTAACTTAATGACTAAGAGAATGACATGAAGGTTATGCTAACCCGTTTGATGAGAGTATTTCAAAATGTATATGAAAACAGCACGCTGTACCCCATGATTGCATTAATGTACATAGTTATGCTATAAGAAATAAAATAAAATAAAATTTGTGCATTACCTTGTAAAAATTAAAACATCAAAGAGAAAAAACTCTGAAAACTAAAGGACACATCTTACTGAAAATTCTACAGGAATTTGAAAACACAGTGCCCCGTTCATTGTGCAGTGCAGGTATTAACTGAACAGCTTTTATCTGCCAGGTGTTTGGCGCTACCTGTCAGGAGTTAGAGATAGAAAGCTATGGTCATTGGACTTCGGAAGCTCACAGTCTAGCAGAGAAACAGCCATGAAGATAAGGAGCTATGGCTCGGCGCCTGTGGCTCAATCGGCTAGGTCGTCAGCCACGTACACCTAAGGTGGCGGGTTCGAATCCCCAGCCTGGGCCCACCAAACAACAATGATGGCTGCAACCAAAAAATGGCCGGGCGTTGTGGCAGGGGCCTGTGGTCCCAGCTACTTGGGAGGCTGAGGCAGGAGACTCGCTTGAGCCCAGGAGTTGGAGGTTGCTATGAGCTGTGATGCCATGGCCCTCTACCCAGGGGGTTAGCTTGAGGCTCCATATAAAAAAAAAAAAAAAAAAAGAATTTACAGTCTTCTCTTTCTCACTTCATTCATGCCAAGGTCATTACTTTAGTGGGTCTGTGAGAGAATTACTCAGTGTAGCTCCTTCCAATCCCCTCTTCTGTGGAAACTCAGCTGCTCATTGGCATGAATCAGTAGCTTTGGAGTTGCAGAGGAACTTGGTGAGCATACAGCATGGTTTATAAGACCAATGCCAATTAAGCAGAATTTTGAAATTAGTTAAGGACAAGAGGATTGAGCAAACAAGTAGGTGAATTCAGAATAATAAAAATTGAGTCTCTACTGTTACATAAAGAGGGTACAAATTTGAAAGGGGAGAAAGGCTGGAATTAATTAGAAGTATCAGTGTGAAATTATGATTTTTAATATAAACCACTTAATATAAACCAGATACATAGACATGAGTATATGTGTTTGTGTATACGTGTATACATTTTCTAGCTGGTTCTCTAAGAAGCCCCAAAAGCAATGTCTCACAGCACTATGAATACACCCCTGGTCCCTGGATTTTGATTTCTAAAGCTATTTTTCCATAACAAAAACCAGTTTCTTAGAGAAATGGCTGATTCCAGAACAAGGGATAGAAAATTATGAGATTAACCCAGATTGTTCTATCATGACAAAATTGTAAGAAAGTTTATTCAAAGATTGATAGGGACGTTTTAAAAGAACAAAGAAGATGACATGAAGGGCTCCCACTGATTAAATCTGGAGAAATTTTAGTATCAAAATAAATCACGATAATAATGTTTTATAACTGTTTGAATAACAGAGGAATGGGGAAAAATCACTACATTATAGTAGAATGCCACTTACTGAATATAAAAGGAAGGGTAGAATTAGAAAGTCACCATTTGGCATTCATTTTATTGCAGTTGTCACTGTTGTTTTTAGCTGGCCCTGGCCGGGTTCAAACCAGCCAGCCTTGGTGTATGTGGCCAGCACCCTACCCATTGAGCTATGGGCGCCTCCCTGAGAAACATTTTAATAACAATTGATTCAGAAAAGAATTGTCAGTGGATGATAAAAATAACAGGTCAGTGCGATGAGGAAGAGCATATTTACACAATCTGAAAGCATCTCCCCACAAAATACTTTTATTCACTTCTTATTTAATCAATTCAAGATACTTACTAAACTTTAAAAAAATCTGGCAAATTATGTTTTAAACAAATGGTAACAGTTAACATTATGAATAATGAGCCAGATATAATAACCTCTTAACAAGATAGACTGAGAAAAACACTATATTTTGTGATATTCTTGCCCCTGGGTGCAGTTGCTGTATCTTAGAACCCAAATTCTTTGACCTCCTCACTCTTATTATTTCCCTTAAAGCTCAAAGCAGTGGTTCTCAACTTTCCTAATGCTGCAAACCTTTAACGCAGTTAAAAGAGGTCGCAACCCATAGGTTGAGAACCACTGCTCTAAAGGTATGCAAAATAAATGCTAGAAAAGCTTTCAGACAACTTCTATATTCTACTCTTCCATAGATCTCTTTTTAAAATAAATACGGAAAACCAAAAATTATGACACAAACTTTTCATAGAATATATGTTGTCACATGAGAATACTTTTCCTTATCTTAGCCATTATATAAAATAAATACATAAATCTGAAAAATCTGTAAAAGAGCACTAATTTCTTGACCTGGTAAGAGCCCTTTTAAGTTTGAAAAGTACTTTTCCTGGAGCATGTATTAAAAAATTAAAAATTGTCAGCTCGGCACCTGTAGCTCAAGTAGCTGAGGCGCCAGCCACATATACCAGAGCTGGCAGGTTTAAATCCAGCCTGGGCCTGCTAAACAATAATGACAACTACAACCAAAAAATAGGTTGTAGCAGGTGCCTGTAGACCCAGCTATTTGGGAGGCTGAGGCAAAAGAATCGCTTAAGCCCAGGAGTTGGAATTGCTGTGAGCTGTGATGCCACAGAACTCCACCCAGGGTGACAGCTTGAGGCTCTTTCTCAAAAAATAAAATAAAATAAAATAAAAATTGTCTAAAAGCTGCTGCAATTATTAACGTTTACATTACAACTACCTAAGGCGGCAACACTGCTTGGGGAAAACAAAAAGCTGACCAAGAAAACAAAGGAAAATCCAGGCAATTAAAAGCAATAAAATTATCCAGATTGAAGGAAAGAAGTAAAACTATTAATATCTCTACTCACATATAACATTATCTTATATAAGGAAAATCTTAAGGATTCTACTCACATAAAAAAGGTATTAGAACTAATAAATGCTTCAGCTAAGCTCCAGGATCAATGCATGAAAAACCAATTGTGCTTCTATACAGTAACAATAAGCCCTTCAGACGTAAAATTAAGAAAAAGAGTCCATTCACAATTTCACCAAAAAGAAAAAAAGACTTAGAAATAAATTTAATAAAAGAAGTGTAAGACTTACACAGTGTAAACAGCAAGTGTTGTTGAAATGCACTAAAGACAACCTGGTAAGTGAAAGGATAATCCTGACTATAAATTGGAAGCCTTGATATCATTAGTTAACAATATTCTCCAACTCGATCTATAGATTCAATACAATTGATATCAAAATCATAACAATTTGGGCAGTGCCTGTGGCTCAAAGGAGTAGGGCACTGGCCCCATACGTCAGAGGTGGTAGGTTCAAACCCATGCCCAGCCAAAAAAAAAAAAGTGTGAAAAAAAATCATAACAATTTTTTTTTGCAGAATTTGACAGACTAATCCTCAAATTCACATGAAAATGGGAAGGACCTAAAATAGGCAAAACAATTTTGAATAAAAAGAATAAAGCACTCATTTTTTTCTGCTTGAAATACATTACAAAGTTACAATAAGGAAGACAATGTGGTTATATATACTTAATGTGTGTGTGTGTGTGTGTGTGTAAACATAGTAGAATTGAGAGTTCAGAAATAACCCTATTTTGTTGTTTATAAACATTGACATTTATTGTCAATTTGTTTTTGACAAGGGCAGCAAGACCATTCAATGGGGCAACAATTTTCAAACTATGGGACTGATTCACTGCCTTCTATGCTATGGAGGTTCTTTTTTCAACTACTAATGCCAGGACAATGGAATATACTAATCCGAATGAAGAATGTTGAACCTCTACCTCACAATACACATTAAAAATTAACTGAAAATGGATTATAGACACAAATGTAAGAGCCAGAACTACAAAACCCTCAAGAGAGAACCTAGGTGTTAATCTTTATTATCTGCTGATAATATCAGGCAGCAATGTAGAGCTATAAAATCAGAAGAATAGACAACATCAAGATCAAAGACTTATGTTTCAAAAGACATCATCAATAAAGTGAAAAGACCCTCACAAAAATCTAAGAAAACATTTGTAGATTACACATCTATATCTGATAAGGAACTTGTATTCAGAATACAAAAAGATGCTCCTACTCCAACAATACACAGACAGATGATACAATTAAAGTAATGGGCAAAGGATTTGGATAGATAGTTTTCCAAAGGCTCCATTTCAAATAGCCAAACATCAAAAGATGTTCAATATCATTTTTTATAGAAAAATGCAAATAAAACCCCAGCAATGTGCCACTTCACACTTACTAAGATGGCTAAAATTAAAAAAGCAGACAATACTGAGTGTTGGTAGAAAATTGGAACACTTCTGCACTGCTGGTGGGAATGCAAATCTGTGCAGCTACGTTAGAAAATATTTTGGCAGCTCCTCAAAATGTTGAACATAAAATTACCATATGACCAGCTACTCCACTTCTAGGTATACACCCAAGAAAAATGAAAACATATGTCCGCACTGAAACTTGTAAACAAGTGTTCATAGCAGCACTATGCATTTTAGTCAAAGGTCTAAACAAATCAAACATCCGCCATATATAACAGAACATTATTATCAGCATTTTCCTTTCTCCATATCCTCAACAGCATCTGTTATTGTCTTTTTTATAATAAGCTTTTTAACTGTGGGGAGATACTATCTCATGGTAGTTTTGACTTACATTTACCTGATGATTTTTTATAGAAAAATTTTTATATGACTGGCTATTTGTATGTCCTCTTTTGTGAACTATCTATGCACAAAAGAATTGGATTATTTATTTTTTGCCTTGAGTTGTCTTGTTTCTTTATGTATTCTGGTTATTAATCTCTTGTCAGATAGATAGCTTGTAAGATAGATAGCTTGCAAATATTTTCTCCCATTTTATAACTTGTCTCTTCACTGTACTGATAATTTCCTTTGCTGTGCAAACTTTATAGCTTGATACAATCCAGCTTTTCTATTTTTTGCTTTTTTAAAAAAATTCAGATTAATATAAGGGTCCAATTAGGTTACATTGTTCATATTTGTCAGGTAAAGTTCAAGTTGTAGTTGAGCACCCAGGAGGTGTGCTATATACCTTTACATTGCAAACATTAGGTGAAAGTGTACCAAACCCCCTTCTTCCTCCCTCTTCCTTTTCCCTCCTTCCCCTCCCCCTACTTGAATCTAGTCCATAGATTTGTATCTCTATTCTTGTGCCTGTAACATGCTATTTAGGTTACTGTAGACGTGTAGTATAATCTGAAGTCTGTTAATGTGATGCCTCCAGGTTTGTTTTTATTTCTTAATATTGCATTGGCTATTTGGGGCCAGTTCCATATGAAATAAAGTACTGTTTTTTCAAATTCTTTGAATCATGATGTTGGTGCTTTGATGGAGTGTCGCAAGCCAGCACGGGGCAGGGGAGCAAACCAGAGTGGAATTGGCAGGGATTGAGAAAAACAAAGCACAAGAGAAGACACAGAGACAAAAGATGGGATCAGGAGGTCTGACTGAGCTGATGGCTACAGCCAGCACCAAAGCACAAAATCAGCTTTATTTTATAGTATCTCAACAGGGTTCTCTACAGAGAAATAGCATAGACAACGGGGAAGTAGCATAAACAGAAGATGTATTTTTGGTCTTACAGTATAACTGGAAAATGTAAATGACTTTAATAAAGACAAAGTACTTCTTAATGGTTTCTACTCAACTTTGTTAACATATAACAAGAAGTAAGAAGGGAAAGATCACAAGGATCTCTGCATAGTTCTTAAAAATTAACTAGACAAAGAAAGAGCTACAGCTAGCTACCTGACTTTTGGCAAAGGAAGCATGAAGAAAGGGATATGGTTGTTTGGGAAAGGAGGAAATGCAGTTGGGGGTTCATTCTCTGAATGTTCCCCAGGCTGTGGGGGCCCTGCCACCTCACAGCCCACTCTCCACAAGGGAGATTACATTAAATCTTTGAGTAGTATGGACATTTTACCAATGTTGATTCTTCCCAGACAGGATCATGGTACACTCTTCCATTTGTTAATGTCTTCTGCTATCTCTTCATAGTTCTCTCTGTAGAGATCTTTCACATTCTTTGTTAAATATGTACCCAGGTAGTTCATTTTCTTTGAAGCTACTATGAAGGGTATTATATTGTCAATTTGATTCTTGAAGGCTACTGATCTGTGCACATTGATTTTTATGTCCCTAGACTTTACTGAATTCCTTGATCACTTCCTTGGTTGAGTCCATGGGTATTTTTGCTGATATTGTCTATGCTTTTGAGGTATTACCCAAAGAATCTTAGCCTAAACCAATGTCCTAAGGCATTTACCAGCAATTTCTTGTTTAGTCTTACATGTAAGTTTTTGATCAATTTTGAGTTAATTTTTGCACATGGTAAGAGATAGGGGTCTACTTTCTTTCTTCTGCATATATATATTTATTTTTCTTTGCACCATTTATTGAAAACACTATCTTTTCCCTAGTGTGTGTTCTTATGTCTTTTGTCAAAAATAGGTTGCCTGTAAAGGTATGAATTTATTTCTGGGTTCCCTACTCTGTTCCATCATTGTTCTATATGTCTGTTTTTAAACTAGTAGCTATTTTGGTTCCAATAGCCATGACATATATTTTAGAAGACTAGTAGATGTTTCCAGCTTTGTTGTTTTTATCAGGATTGTATGGACTATTCAGGGTCTTCTGTGGTTCCATATGAACTTTATGATTATTTTTTCTATTTCCATTAAGATTATCATTGGTATTATGAAACAGATTGCATTGTATCTATAGATCACTTTTGGTTATATAGTCATTTTTATGATATTAATTCTTTCAATGCATGAACATGTAATTTATTTTTCTGATTTGTGACCACTTCACTTTCTTTCATCTGTGTTTTACAGTCTTCCTTGTAGTGACCTTGTTCCTCCACAGTTAAATTTATTCCTAAGTACTGCTTTTTTTTTTTTCAATCATTTTTCTTTGTAGTTATTGTGAGTTGGATGTTGTCCTGATTTTTTTTCCCTACTAGTTTGTTAGTGGTATGTAAGAACTATAGTGATTTTTGTATGTTTATTTTACATCTTGCAACTTTACTAAATTTATCAGTTCTCAATTTTGATGGAACTTTTAAAGGTTTTTTTATACATAAGATCATGCCATCTGTAAACAGAGATGATAAGACTTTCTCCTTTTAAATTTGTAGCCATTTATTTATTTATTTATTTAGCCTAATTTGTCTGGCTCGGACTTCCAGTACTGTACTGATCAAGAGTGGTGAACTGAGTATCCTCGTCGTCCTGAGATCTTCAAGAAAAAGCTTTCAGTTTTTCCCCAATCAGTAGACTGTTAGCTATAAGTCTGTCATATATGACCATTATGGTGTTAATTAGGTTCCTTCAATGATCATATTGTTGAGAGATTTCATCATGAAGGGGATGTTGAATTTCATCAAATATTTTTTCTGCATCTCTTGAGATGACCGTTAGTTTTAAATAAGTACCATGTAGTGGTGACTCTAACTCCTGAGATAGTGGGGCTCAGCAGTATCCCAAATTCTGTGAGACCAGGTGCATAAGCAATAAGTACCTCAGAATGGCCAAGTATAACTGTTATTTGGGCCCTGGGGGGAGTAAACAGTACAATAACAACTTCAACCCCTGGAGAGAGGGCTATCTCAGCATCTCAGACTCTGGGGAGCTATTCTAGCTTCAAGTAAGCAGGGTACTGGAGCTCTTTGGCCCATAGGGCAGGGTCTCTCAGCTCAGCCACTGCTCTGTTTCCCTGGGCCACAGGGTACTGTCTCAGCTCACCCCTGAGATGTTCAGCAGCAACTCAGCTGAACCAAGCTGCCAGTTCCCCAGGGTGCAATATGTCACTTTAGCTCAGACTTGGGGAGTGTAACTGTTCTTAGTGACCCGAACATGGGAATATGTTTTCAGTCAGACTTACTATAATGTCTGTATGTATAAAACTTAGAAATCCCTAAGAAATGAGTAAGCATGGAATTCTTCATTATTTAATTCAACTGTTGACTTCAGAAGAAAAACTGGTCACCAATCTATGTTCCCTGTCTTAATATAAAGTATAAACATAATACTTTTAATAATATTACTAAATGATTTTGTGCAAAGCAGAATGTAATTCTGGAAGACTTTTTCTCTTATGCTTTCTTTTGGAACTTTGTAGCTAAGATCTACAGCTTAGGAAAATCTCAGAATTTCTAAACCTTCAGTTACTAAAAATGCTGAGCAGTTTATAACATTAATTTTCACAAACTCTTATTTAAATGTTTAGACCTAATAGATTCAGAATTATAAGAAATTAATATGTATGGAGTCTATTGTTTTGAAATTTGATTAATATCTTTCATTTCACTATTCTGCTTATAATTTCTTTTCACAAGAGGCAAAAAATTAACAAGGCTTTTTCTTGAAAGATTCATGTCCTAATTGCAATTAAATAATTAAAAATCAAAAATATTTTTTAAAGACTTTAATGCCATGAAGGCTATTTCCTTACTTTAATTACTTGAAATATTTAATCACTCTTTAAATATACAATTTTAAAGTGATCATTAGTTGTTGAAATATTTTATCTTTGAAATAACATCTATACATACCAATTTATTGTTGAACTTTCAACATAGGAAATATTTGAAAGGACTGTCCACTCCAACTTGCATGGAGAATGGCCTATTCATCTATAATGTATATTCAGACATTAAAAATAAATTCAAATGGCATAGCTGTCTGTGTTTCTGAAAATAGATATGATGATAACCTATGTTTTCAAATGCTTATTGATAACATATTAATTGGAGGTGAATAAATCACACTATATTAAGTATTTGATACCACAAATACAGAAGCCAAAGCTAAGGCTGATAAGATAGTTGCGGCCAATCACCAAGACCAAAGTTGAACTTTGGCACATACAAAATAAGCATACAAAGCCAAAGTAAAGCATGTGGCCCAACATTCTTTGAAACCTTACCAGTCATTGGCTAGGCCTTCCGGATATTCCAGGAAAGGTGTGAACTTTACAGTTCATCTGAAACAAATCCACATACACACAAAGAGGTATTCTTAATGTTTTCTACTTGAGATAGCCAATATCATTAATATTTATTTTCTTGTAAAGCTACAAAAATTTGCAAGTAACATCTGCCTTCTCTTACAAATCCAATTTCAAGAGAGACAATAGTATGTTCAAACTGAAGCAGAGGCTTTTTAATATAATCTCTTCTACTTTTTTATTAAACTTTTTTATTGTATTTTATTCAGTTATTAAAATTCACTGGCTCACATCTACTGAGCTGTTGAAACAGATGCCTGAAGGGTGCAACTTGGATTTGCACTCTGCTTATGTTCACCCTGGACATGTGGGGAAATGAAGAACTATCAGTTATTAGGTTTCCAAAGAAATTTTGGAAAATGTGCGTCTTTTTGATTTAAACAGTCTTGAATATATTTTGGAAATTTGTTTTATATCTCCTGTATACCTTGATACTTTTGAATCTGGACACCAATTCTTGCAACAACACTCTTCTTTCTTTACCTTGTCTCCACTTTATGCCCATCTATCTCTGCAAAATAGAGCATTATCTATTGACATCTAAGCAAGTTCTAAAGCCTGATGAGTTCTAACATTCGAGGAAGGAGTGGAAAGTATAATAGAAACCCACTCACTTAGGTTTTATCACAAACATATTTTACTTCAAACATTGTCAATACTTAACCCAGGAAAGAAAAATTCCCAGAGTACACCATATCTTAAACTATTTGAACCACAAAAGTGAACACACAGGGAATAGATCTATTTAAGTGTTTTGTCAATATCAGCTTTAATTTTGCCACTGGGCTTTATAAAATTTTTAGAACTTAGATTACTCTCCTTTTTTAGGGAAGCTTTGAAACTAAATTTAAGTTATTGTTATCAATTTGAGGATTGGAGTATTTTTTAAAGTGTGAGTTATCATTTGACGCGAGGTTAAGAGTTGTAACTTGTCTCCCTACCCTAAGAGTGTCCAGGCAGATTTTCCCATTCTTCCTTTTGGCTCTCACACAAAATATAGCCATTGTGTCTTAACTGCCAACTAGAACTCTTCATGAGTTGCCTTAATCATATTTCCTTTGGCATGGAGTAACCCTGAAAAGGATATGGAATGAATAAAAAAACATTTATGAGTTTTTACAAAATAAACCCATGAGTTTGTTTTAAAAACAAACACTAAATGTTGTTTCAGGAAAGTCTTGTCATTTCAGTAGAAACTGCAAAGGGAAAACATTTTGGACACCACTACCACATATTGGGTTTATAGCGGGGTGCCCTAACCTAATCTTACTTATTTTTTTAAAGAGAAAAGATGTATATGCCAATATACATATAATACATCACACACACACATACACACATGAGTATTTGTTTAAAATAATATTCACTTACCAAAAAGAAACATGAAATACAAACACTGAACAAATATATTTAGACTAAATCAGAGTTTAAAAAAATATTACCCAGTGATTTCAAGGCCCTAAAATAATCATCTTAACCTCATGGAAAACAAGATTAAACTTCACACTGGTTGATTGAACTTCCTAGCAAGCTGGAATGAAATAAGTAACATTAAAAAGATATTCTGAAAATAAATTAGATTTAGAAATCTTGTGGGTAGTTTTGTCATATAGCTATGTATTTCAGGAACCACAAATTCATCTATTAGAAAATGCAATTTTACAATGAAGAATCAACTAAAATACTCATCTACCAGTTTTAATCCTCAGAATGGTCATGAGAAGGAGTTTGGCAAATTTTTTTTCACACAGACTGATTCTTCTGCAACTTTGCAGCTTGTCCGTTACTGAGTCTATATGACAAAACTTTAAGAAAGGTTATCTTATTCTGAGTCTCCTCCTCCCTGTTCCCCTACCTCCCAGTATATATACCTTCATCATTATGTTTTTCAACCTATAGTATAATTTTTGGTTTAACTCCATTTTCTTCACCAGACTGAAATCACTTTAAAGACATAGGTAACATTTTCTCCCCTGTTGTACACAAAGTGCATGACCTGTATTCATGTCTGACTCAATTATTTGTTGTGTGAATGCATGAGGGGAAATGATAGGAAAAGACAAGAATAGAGAAACTACCATAGATGGGATCCCTACCATAAACCTACCCCCGTGCTAGACACAAAAGTATTTTACTCATTGATTTCTAACATCAACATAATAGTGTGGCTATTTTATAGACAAGTTGCCCAAGTTTCAAAAGATTAACATGCTCTGGCCTTCACAACTGATAAATGCTAGAGTTTGAAATTTAAACACGGCAATTCTTGTTTCGAAAGGTCAGTGTGTTCTCATTCCTGAACCTTGCTGCCTCCAGGAGGCAGACATCACCTTTAAGTCGATTAGAGAACTCAAAAGAGTATGGTTCTGGGTGAGCTACTAAGCGACAGCTTATATACATAACCCTCCATGCTTGTTATTTCCCCTTGTGTCACCAAACACCAGCTTTTGAAATATTACCCATTGTTTGATAATCGGAAATTTCTTGGACTCAGATTTGGATTCTATCCTCGCTGAGAGTTTATTGCAGGTCCTTCTTTTAAAAGTTTTCAATGGACTGCAGGTGCAGAGGGTTGACTAATCATAGCACCCATCTCATTGTATGTATCAGCTTTGGTCCAAACAAACCCACACTTGATTTATTCATTCTACTGTATTCTCTAAGCTCATGTCCTCCCCTCTTTGGTTTCTGTCCAACCAAATATTATATTATAGGTTGAGAACGTAATGATGAAGGTATATACGGGGAGGTAGGGAACAGGGAGGAGGGGACTCAGAATAAGACAACATGGGTTTAATATGGTTTTATTTGTATATGTTCCTTAAAAATGCATGCTTTAGTGCACTAGTATTTTAAATTTATATAAATTTTCTTTAGTTGTATACCTTATCTTTTTAATTTTTTATGAAAGCTACATTTTAAAAATGCATCTTTGTTAATATGTACACATTTAATACATTGCTCTATAACATATACCTAATTTTCTACCAGGGCCGCCTGGAAACACTCTCACATCTCTTACCTAGCCTATATTTCAACACATATGGAAGCCAAATAAATGGGAAGGGAAGGGGTATTAAGCCAGCATCACCTAATTATAAATGGAGTATTTGGAATGTGCTTAAACTGCACGTACTCAGAGCATTCACATGTTCATATTTAAGGATATTATAAATTTTGCTTGATATGCAGCATGTAGCCAGAGGTAGAAGAACTTTAAAAAATCTGGGAAAATAAAATCATAGAAACTAGAAATGGGTTATGGAGAGGTAAGAAGGACTGAAAGATTTTTTTTATCACGGGTAAGTAGTAACTTGTACTTTGGAGACAAAAAACTATTAGGATTTAAATAATTTTTATAGATCCTCCTTTACACACTTTTAAATCTTTTTCTTCTTTAAAAACAAGTTTACTGGCCAGTCATGGTGTCTTATGCCTGTTTGCCTACACTGAGGGGCGCTGCCACAGGAGGATTACTCATTGAGGCCAGGAGAAGGCTGAGCAAGAGTAAGATCCCGTCTTTACAAAAAGAAAGAAAGAAGGGGGAAAAAGAAGGAAGGAAGGAAGGGAGGAAAGGAGGAAGAGAAGAAAAGAAAAAAGGAAGAAAGGAAAGAAAGAGAAAGAAAAAATTAGCCAGGCAGGGTGGTGTGCACCTGTAGTCCCAGCTATTCAGAAGGCTGAGATCCCAGATGTATCTCTTGAGCCTAGGAGTTTGAGGTTGCAGTGAGCTAAGATGAAGTTACTGAACTCTAGCCTCAGTGACAGAGACTCTTTCAAAAAAAGAAAAAAGAAAGAAAAAGGGGAAAAAAGCCTATAGGCCATTAACTATGATATAGTCATTCTAATTTAATTTTGATAAGAACTCAGGAAGTTTGAGGTTATTATCCGCATTTTATTGATAAAGAAACTGAGATGTTAAGTAATACTTAAAAATCTGCAGAGCTAAGGCAAGGCAAGAATTGACTCAAACCTACGGTTAAATGAAAACAGACATGAATCAGAAATATTTGGCTCAAATCTTAACACTGCAATTTATCTAGTCTCTGACATTTGGCAAGTTACCTTCTATCTCTGTGCCTTGCTTTCTAATCTATAAAATGAAGTTCTTGATACTGATCTAAAGAATGGCTGTGAGTACCTGAAGGGGTATCAAGGATACAGAGTACCCGACAGAGTGGCACATAATTGGCACTCATTTATTTATTTATCTATTTATTCTCACTAAGCCTGTACATTTTAGGGCAGAAATGGAATTTGAATCTAGGCTGTGGAGGTATAAATTTAGGACTCGTTCCCAGAGACTAGTTACATCTCTAATTAATCAACGTACATTAGTTATTATTGTATCCAAAACATCTGATGCCAAGAGTAAAATTTGTGTCTCTACTTGTCTTGTTTTCTCTTCCCAATTCCTATTGGCCCGAGTAAACTTCCTCTGTTACAGAAGAATCTTTCTTCTGGACTTGTGCCTTGAATATGTTACTAATTTTACCAGGAAAACACCATATTTAAAACCTTTCCCAACTTGGACTCTATCTGCTTTCAATATTTAGCTCCTTCTATACCATGGGCCCCAGTTTGGGACAGGTCTGACATTTTATCCAGTTTAACTTTGATTCATGAATTCACTTGCTCCCACAGGATAGAGTTCCTGCCTCTTTGTCTTACACTGTCACCATGGCTTAAGTTCTGTAAAGCCTTTTGTCTCCCCCCTAACATGATGTGTTTGGAAAAGAATGCCTTTGAATCTTTCAACTTTGAAGTTTATTTCTCCTTCTTCTTCTATGGCATTTACTGTATATTACCATATATAATGCACATTTTTTTTGGCACAAATTTTTGAGGGAAAAATAAGGATGTGCATTATACAGGCACTACAGTTTGGGAGCAGGGGAGCCTACTGGGACTCCAGGGGCCACCATGTCCTCCCGCCTGGGCCTGCATGAGATTCTAGTCCAGGAGGACCCAGTGGGAGCAGGCCAGAGTGGCCTCCACCAAACACCACAATCAGGGGAACGGACAGTGGTAGGGGTGAAAAGGGGGGCCATGTGGAGAGGAGCAGGAGCCCCATGAAGGCCCCAGGGACCTACCTGCCCATCTTTGGGCTAAGCAGCCTCAGAAACCCCTGCCTCACCAGTCATGGCCCTGTCATGGCAGGGAGGGAAGGGCTCCTCAGATAGCAGGTGGCTGAGGGTGTACGTTGCAATCTGCACCTTTACCGGGGGAGTGTTAGCCCTGCCCAGATGTGTCTCTCCTGGTCATGAACCAGCCACTTTCCGACATTTTTGGCCAAAAACATTATACAAGGGAGCACATGATACATGGCAAAATACAGGACACACAGACATTGGTATTCCTAACTCTTTCTCCTTAGGTAACTCAAACGTCTTGACAATAGAACCTTTCTTACTCATTTCTTGTCAGCTGTTCCACTTAGTGCATAAGACGATGCTTAAGAAATATCAATTAAACATAATTAAATTTAAAACATAAAAGTTTTCATTCCCGGTCTGCTAGACCTGTGGTTCTTAAACTACTTCAGTCTTCCAGGTAACTTATGCAAGCAAAATGAATTACGAAGAAGATAAAGAGAAATTGATGGGAAAAAGAGTTAAACTTTCAGAAAGCAGTAACAGCATTAATTTTCCTCACCAGTCAAGACAGACTGAACAAAGCAATTAAAAGCTATTAAAGAGAAGTGGGATCCTTAGTGAAACAACATTGCGTAATAGCTCACGGTGACCCTGAGTCACCACAGTTCAGTGGGTGAAAGCATTTTCCACTTGGAATCTAAGGCAACTTAAAAGGTTTATTGATTTCTTTTTCCCCTTTCTACTTATAAATGAGACTCACTTACTTGGAGGGAGAGCTGCAGACACAACATAATGACCTTTCTACGGGGCTTCTTTTTCCTAACATAAACAGAATCCCTCTCCGTGGTTAGTAGGATATTAAGCAGTCAATCTTTTAATTGTGCATTTTCGTGTGGCTGCCTATACCTTAACAACAAAAATCAGCAACATTTCTAATTTAAAATTTTTCAGTTTTGTTCACTTAGCATTAGAAATCTCTACATCTAATCGCACACTTTCTCTTCCTGCTCTGGTGTTGAAAGTCCTGTATTTACTTCATGCCTCATCACCAACAGTCAAGTTCAGCTTAAAGCAATCATTTTATGGAAGACATAAGACCTTGCTTGACCTTACTTTAGATGTAAGATTGCAAATAAATTTATTGCTTCCTGCTACATTATCACAAAAAGAAAGATCAACAAAATATGAAATAGTGGAAAAGCCCACTTTGAAATTGCCTCCAAACAAAAGCTGTGGGGTTGCTAATGGCATTAAAAGCAGATTTGTGTTTTGTACCTGTCAGATTTCAACTTCACGATTTCATTAGGGACTTTCTGAAAACAAGTTGAGGCCTGATGGACTTCCTGCTCTTTTGTGCTAGTTCCTTTCTCAGAAATTTAAAGGAACTGTATTTTCTTCGAATGTTCGCTCTTCGAGGTGAACACTTTGAATCATTTCTGTTTTTATTTCAGGACTTTCATTTCTTTTCTGGCTATTCCATGAGATCCAGCTTCTCTTTTAAGGCTAAAAAGATAATGTGCTTCTATGCTGTCATCCACAAATGCTTCACTGCAAGCAGGCAGGCACTTTTTTGTCATTTGAAAGGTACCACGTAGATTAGCCACACACACACACACACACATACATACACACACTGCCAGGTGTGTCTGAAGTTCTCCCATGGAAGAACTTCCATCAGTTCAGTCTAACAAACACATAAGAATTATCCTTTTAGATACTAGAATTACAAAAATAATAAAATCTTCAATTTATCTAGTATCAATTAAGTGCCAAGCATACAACTAAGTGTTCTCTATATATTCTCTCATTTCGTTTTCACATTATCACAGTGAAGTAAATATTAGAACCCTCAATTTCCACATAAAGAAAATGAGGTTAGGATACTTAAGGGGCTTGGTCCAGAGCATGTAAGTGCTAAAACAAGCAAGCTTTTCTGGTTCCAAAGATTGAGCTCCACCTAAAACTACTTCTTTGGATGAGGAGTCCCTTTTAAGAGCTTGATACATAGAAATTCTCAAGAATTTGTCTTTCTCAAGAAAAGCTTTCTCAAGAAAGCCTTCAATGCTGGCAAAGATCCCATTTTTACAGATTAAAAAAAGCATATTCTGAAAATTTTCAAACTTTCCCAAGCTTCTAAGTCTCATGGGTAAGCAATCAACTTGTAATATCCCATCTTTCAATCTACTACTTGTAGTTACCTGCAGTTCAGTATGCAAATGAACACTGGGTATTACTTTGCTGGGGCTTCCATAACAGAGTGCCCCAGGCTGGGACGCTCTAACAACATAAACTTATTCCCTCATAATTCTAGGACTTGGAAGTTGGAGATCTAGGTGTTAGTGGGGCTGGTTTCATTCGGATGCCCCTCTGCCTGACTGACTTCTCACCTTGTCGTCAGGTGGTCTTCTCTCCATACATGTTTGTGCCCTAATCTCTTAGTACAGAATTTGTGACAATCCTAACAATCTCATTTAGCCTTATTTCTTTGAAGACACTACCTCTAAATGCATTCCCATTCTGAGGTACCTGGGGCGTTGGGACTTTATCATGAGTTTAGGGCAAAACAGTTCAATCTCATACCATTCTGCACACACTTCTTTGCAGCTGGGATGGTATTAAGTGTTGTCAGTAGAAGTTGCTGGAGATGGACTGGAGGAGAAGGAGCTTCTCTTCCTGGCTCTGGCGTACACCTCTAGACAATCCCTGTAGCATATGTGGCACAAGTTCGGCAGTGCCAAGCTCCAGTCTCACCCACCAGACACCACATGGTGCTTCCCCACTGGCAGCTGCTACCAGCTTCCTCTTGGAAGGTTTTTCAGTGAAGAGTCACCGGCATGATATTTTATGAGGAGGACCCCCCCACCCCGGGCAATTGAAGCAACACCAAAAATACGTTACTGGGATCTGATCAAACTAAAAGTTTTTGCACAGCCAAGAGCACAGTCAGTAAAGCAAACATACAACCTTCAGAATGGGAGAAGATTTTTGCAAGTTATGTTTCTGACAAAGGTCTGATAACTAGAATTCACAGAGAACTCAAACTAATCAATAAGAAAAAAATAAATAATCCCATTTCTATGTGGGCAAGAGACTTGAACAGAAATTTTTCTGATGAAGATAGGTGCATGGCCTACAAACACATGAAAAAATGCTCATCATCCTTAATCATCAGAGAAATGCAAATCAAAACCACTTTGAGATATCATCTAACTCCAGGAAGATTAGCCCATATCACAAAATCCCAAAACTACAGATGTTGGCATGGATGCAGAGAGAAGGGAACACCTCTACACTGCCAGTGGGAATGCAAGCTAATACGACCTTTTTGGAAAGAAGTTTGGAGAACACTCAAGGAACTAAAAGTAGACCTACTGTTCGATCCTGCAATTCCTCTACTAGGTACATATCCAGATGATCAAAAATTATTTTACAACAAAGACATTTGCACCAGATGTTTATTGCAGCCCAATTCATAATAGCCAAGACATGGAAACAGCCCAAGTGTTCATTGACCCATGAATGGATTAACAAATTATAGTATATGTACACTATAGAATACTATGCAGCCATAAAAATGATGGAGACTTCACATTTTTTATGTTTACCTGAATGGAGCTGTAACATATTCTTCTTAGTAAAGTATGTCAAGAATGGAAAATAAAGTATCAAATGTATTCAATATTACTATGAAGTTAATATATAACCACCTACACACTTAAACAAATGGCAAAACATAACTATAGTCCAGAAAGTAGAAGGGAAGAAGAGAGAGGGGGATGGGAGGAGGGAGGGTATTTGGGGGGACCTCACCTAATGTGCATGAAGCAATGGTACATTTCAAAAATATTAAGAAATGATCATAATTGTGATGGATGTGTTCCTTAGTTCAATGTAAGCATTTCACATTTAATATCAAAGCAGAACCCTGAATTCCATAAATGCATCAATGTACAAAGTTATGGTTTAATAAAAAATAATTTTTAAAAAAATAAGAAAAGTCACCAGCATGGTGCCTACCAGAAGCAGCTTCCTCCAGGTTCTCCTTGGGTGGCTGTGCAACAAAAGGCTGCTAGCCCAGCACCACCCGTTGATGACTCCACCAGGTAGCCCCTTAGGGCAGCTTCACAGTGTGTTCCAAGGTGTAGCACCTCTCCAGAATAGCTTCCCTTCAGCATCCCAGAGAACGGCTTACCAGTGAGTGCTGCTCACATGGCATCTTCCTGGGGATGACATCCCTAAAACTCACCCAGAACTCCATTGGATGCCCCCATAGTCTTGGTCAACATCTTTGCTACCTTGTGAGTTACAGCTCCACTCTCTTCAATGAGCTCTGAATCTCAGAGCCCTGAATGAGAAAGGGCTTCCAGGGCTTCTTTCCTTGGGTATTCTTTCTCCTTCCTAGATGTAGTGGTTATTTCTCATGCCTACTATTCGTCTGTGTCTTTATTCCTACTAGTCAATCGTCTATTACTCCAATCCTCTGATGATAATTCCTCATGTTAATGGTTGCTTCTTCAAATTATCTTCAGATTTAAAAAGAAATCTGTGTAATTCCTGTCCCCTAATTAGGCAGTGAACTGACACAACTGGTAAATGGCAGACCCAGATAATCCTATGAGAGAAAAAAACTTTATAGATTCTCTAAAGTATCTCTCAATTTATGTTGTTAAAGGTGGGAAGGAAAATGTGATACTGTGTAAGATCATCTATCTAGAAAATTCCACAGACAGGAGACGAAGACATCAGATAACAGAAGCATGATAAAAAGAGAGAAATTTACAATAAATTTTAAGGGTAGGCTCTTATGCAAATTAATGAATGGTAAATGACTATAAAGTAAAGATGGTGATCAATTTAACTTTCTCTACAAAATTTTAAAAAGTATAAGAAAATCTAATGAAATAACATAACATAAAATAAGACAAAAGACCATAAAAAGTCTAGAGGAATGAATGGCATAAGTGAGAGAGAATTGTACAACCAAAGCGAAGAGGGCTAATCGAAATGAGAAATGCAGCAGAGATGGAACAGCTAGAAAAGAGAATGACAAGGAATGAACAAGAAAAATGTAGGTGTGAGTGTGGAATCACAGAAAAAAAGGTATCATCAGCAAAACTATGACCTATGAGCCAAATCTGACACTCCACCCATCCCCTTCCTCCAGGCTTCTGCTCTGCCTGATTTTGGACAACTCAAGAGTGGGTTTTGTACTAAAACAGAGAAGTTGAGAAGTCGAGAAGTTGAGTAGTTGCAACAGAGACTGGCAGCCAAAGCCTAAAACATTATCATCTGCCACCGTACAGGTAAAGTTTCTGACCTGCAAAGAAGAGTGGTTTTTAAAGAGAGGAATCAGTCAACTACCTATGCTAAATGCTATTGTCAGACAGGAAAAATGAGGACAAAAAGTGTGACCACTTGTTTCCTTGGAGTCTGTGTCTTCTGAATGTGAATTTCCTGTCACAAAATTTCAGATATATAGAAATCTAAATTTTTCTTTTTAGAATTCAACTTCACACCAAATCTAGGACTCCCAATCTCTAAAATTTAAGATCTACTCAATCTCATTTCAATTGTGTTTCCCACAGATTCCTTGATGAAATAATTTATTTGACAGTCCTTGCTTCCTCCTACTCGGGGGTGATTTAAGTCCCAGGTAGCTTATTTATCATTCTAGAATGGCGGAGAAGGCCAGCCTGGTCCGCAATACTTGTCTGTGATCTCCGACCTTTGCCAGCACCCACATTCCTAACTTATCTTCCATGGGTAGGGTGACCAGATTTTAACATCTGTAAGGCGGGACAACATGGCAGGGGGCAGAGCGGGAAGGCGGGACAACATGAGAGGGGGGCAGAGAGGGGGTGGGGGGGCAGAGCAGGGGCACAGGGTAGGGCCTGACAACAAGGTAAACTTTGAAAAGCAGTTCCCGATAATCACTTCTCAGCAATTATTTATTACAGTTTAACATTGTAAAATTAACAAAAATAATATAAAACTCATATTCTGGTGAAATAGCCATATGGAAGCCGAAAACCATATATTCTCTTTTTGTTCTCCAGCCCATTTGTGCATTCTTTCCAAAAATCGGGACTTTTTTAAAATGCCGTGGAAGGTGGGAGAAATTGTTGAAAAGCGGGACTGTCCCGCCAAAATCGGGACGTCTGGTCACCCTATCCATGGGGGATACCTCTGATAGATATATAACCTACTCTCTGTCCTCATCATACCATTTATAATACCAGCATTAGTCTTTCAGCTCACTCACTATTCTTTTTTCAGTGCTTTCACTTGGACACTAGGAAACTTTGCTACGCTCCCTCATGTATTATACTGGATGAGCAGAACTTTCCCACGTACTGGTATTCTTTTATTCAAAAAGCTCCTCTGGGGGTTTGGGTTCACATCAGGCTATATCCTGGAATCCAACCACAAGTTTCTTCTAATGGTGTTCTGCCTAAACTTCTCAGAAATGAAAAGAGGTGGATGGCTTTGGGACTTGCCTAGAGACATTCCTCAAGGTCTGACCGTCTTCATTTTCTCTCACAATTCCAAAGTTTCTCTCAATTTTAGTCATTCTTTCAATAAAGGAAAAGCTATTTCTTAAAACATTTTTATTCATGTTTTAACATTCATTTAGTGAAATAAGGAATGAGTGACGTGACATGGCATGACCCATACATATTAAAAAATTAATAAAAAATTTTTAACAAAAACTTAGTGCTCATAAATTAACAACTTAGTTGAAATGGACAATTTCCTTAAAAGCTACAAACTACCACAACCCAATCAAGAGGAAGCGGATAACCTAAATAGCCCTATGTATGAAATGAAATGAATCGAAATTGTAGTTAATCATCTTTCCCAAAGAAACATCCAGATCCATATGACTTCACTAGTGAATTCCACATAACATTTATGGAGACAATAATACCAATTCCACATTAACGCTTTTGGAGAGTTAAAGAGGCTGGAATACTCCTGAAGTCATTCTATGAGGCAAAGATCAATTTGATATCAAGACCAGACAAAAACATTACAAAATTAAAAAACAACTGATCACATCCCCATAAATGTGGATGTAAATATTCCAAACCAAATTTTAACAAATCAAATTCTACAATACATTAAGATGAAAATACATCATGACCAATTTGTGTTTTTCCCAGAAATGCACATTTGATTTTATACTACTTCTAAAATTCAATCAGTGTGATTTACCATACAACCATCTCAGTAGATGCAAAGAAGCCTCTGAACAAAATTTAACATCCATTTCTCTCTCTCTCACCTCATTAGGAATGAAAAGGAACTTCTTCAAAGTGATAAAAATCATCTACAGAAAACCAACAGTTGTTAGGTTATTGTTATAAAATTTTAAGCCTCTTTAATTCTGTGAAGGCAAAAAGTGGGAAAAACAAAAGAAAACCAACAGCTAACATAACATCATGCTTATTTATATAAGTCAGAGTAGAAACAGAATGTGAATTGTGTTGATATCAGGTTACAAACTAAGACTTTATCCTATAAGCCAGAGAAGGCAATTTTTTTAATTTCAAAGACTCACTCTGATAAAGTACACATATTCAACCTTCATGAGAGAGTTTTAATACAAGAGTAATGTGAGAGAGCATGTACAAATATATCCTTGCTAAAACAATAGGAAATTACTGACAGTATGGGAGTTGTTTCAATAAAGAAAAACAGAATTTAAAAATTGAAGGGATATAAAACTTTAAATTTGTGTTTTAAAAAAGAACATACTGATGAAGGAATGCATAATAATTCATATAAGAGATTAAACAAGAGGCTATTATATCTTATGCAATAACAAGGTGTCTTTCCAAGAATTTAAAAAGAAGATGTGAGGGCATGAGAGTGCTTATGCCTACAAAGCGAAGACATGATGATCCATACTAATGAGGCCAAATACTTTCGAAACTAAGACTTTACAAGAACTCAATGGAGAGCTTTACTATAGCTAAAAATGGAATTTATTAATCAAAAAGGGAATGGCTATGATTAACATTATTAAGTATGGCATGTCCAATTTCCTTAAGTACTAAATTGACAGTTAATATCTCTAAGATTTCACATAGACACTTCATGATTTATTTTTATTGTAAAGGTATATCCTCATTTTTCCACTGCACATTTTGGCTTGTGATTTTGTTTTAATTTTTTTTGAGCAATTTTTGTTAAACCGGGATAAGTCAAAAATTCACGTTACTTTCGATTATGAGTTTCATTGTGGAACCAATGCAGCATAGATAACTATCAATGCAGTGTTTGGGAAGGATGTGAATAATGAATACACGGTACATGAATCATTTGTGAAGTTCTGTTCTTACCTTAACATTGAAAATGAGCCATGTGGGCAACTTGAGACCAAGATGGATAACAATGAGCTGACAGCTGAGGTGGAAGTGAATCCATCTCAACCTGTGTATGAATTAGCATCAACGTCCGATGTTACTATCTCAGCAATATTGTACCATTTGAAACAAATCAGCAAAGTAAAGAATCTGGATAGATGGGTTCTGCATGACTTAAACAAACATCAGAAGAGAAATCAATCATCTCGAAACTTGGGTTTTTTTGCTACCACAACATACAGGTGAACATTCCTACTCCATATTGTTACATGTGATATAAATTGACAATTGCAAAGTGTTCAGCACAATGGATGGATAAAGATGAAGTGCTGAAATATAGGCTAAAACTCAATATTCATTTTAGAAAAGCTGATAGTGTCTATTTGGTGGTCCAGCACTAGTATTATCCATTACAGCTGGTATTATTATTAATAATAATATTATCCACCAGCGCTGATATAATCCACTGGTAATATTCATGAAACCTAGTCAATCAATTACAGCAGATATCTCCTGCAACCAATTGGATGAAATGAGGTGGAGGTTTGTGATTAAGCAGCCAAGATTGATCAATACAAACAGGCCAATCCTCTTGCAGACAATGCTTACCCACAGGTCTCACATACAGTGCTGCTCAGTCTACCAGTGGTGGCCATGGAAACTGTCATCCACTGTATTCACCAGATCTTGCACCAATTGGCTACTACTTTTTCCAGGGTTTGGGCCCCTTCTTGCAAGAAAAACTATTCAGTTTTCAACAAGCTATGGAAAATGCCTTTCACAATTTTATTGCCACTCACTTTTCAAGTTTCTTCACTGCTGGCATCACTAAGCTACTGTTAAGATAATAAAACTCTGTCAATAGTTTAGTTGCACACTTTGGTTAATTGTACTGATTCTTCCAAACTAAACTTTTGATTCAAAATTAGACATTTCATACTTGATGACATAAAGAATTATAGGAAGTGGAGCATAGATAAAAAAGGAATTATCAATACATCTCTAGTGCTCTCCACGGGAAAGGATGTGCTAGACCGTGAGAAGAATTGTCTGGTACTAGTGACCAGGATGATTCTATAGGTGATAGGAATCCATTAGATTTCCCATAGCTCCAAAACACTAGCCATAAAATCAGTCATCTAACCAGCAGTTCTTATTTCGATTCTATTCCTACCACCAACGTGCTGATTATCTTTTGGTTTCCATGTGATCTGCCTTTAGGGAGAGGTAATTTACCAGTGACCTCTCCTTGCTGATTCTATTTAGTTTTCATTGTTCATTTTAAAATCCATAATACATATTATTGATTTTATATATTAATTTATTATGACATTAGCAAATTCAGTTCTAGAGCTCTCTCAATTCCACCTATATCAACCTCACATTTCTAAGGCCCACCATCCTGAACTGCAATGAGTAAACAAGGTTCTCACCACTTTTTAAGATGTGGCTCTGTCTCATCGTTTACCTTCCAACTGTAACAGATAGCATAATACATATTTGTTCCATTGCAGCATAAAGAATATAAAAGCAGAAGATAGACATAAGCATAGCAAATATCTGAAAACTAATTCCATTGCCATGTACCCATTTAAAATTAAGTTGTATAACATAATAAGAATATCTAGCCAGGCATTGTGGCAGGTGCCTGTAGTCCCAGCTACTTGGGGGGCTGAGGCAAGAGAATCATTTAAACCCAAGAATTTGAGGTTGTTATGAGCTATGACTCCACGGCACTCTACCAAGGGTGGTCGAGTGAGACTCTTGTCTCAAAAAATAAATAAATAAATAAACAAAAAAATCCCTGCTCTTTGTGGAGAAAAAGTAAATAATAAGAGTATTGTACTTATTATATTAAAAGAGAATTTTATGAGGTGGAAGTGAATGAAAGAGATGAGTTGAAATGAAATGAAAATGTGATGGAGGAAGGAAGTAAAGGAGGACGTGGGATGGGGTGGGATGAGATAGAATGGAAGGCAAGAGACAGGATGGGCTGGGATGGGATGGGATAGATGGAAAGGTATGAGATAAGATGGGAAGGGAAAGGATGAGAAGAAAAGGAAGGAATGAAATGGGATAAGATGAGATGTATGGGATGGTCAGGAAGGGATGGGAAAAGATGAAAAGGGATGGGATAGAACTGTAGGAGATGAGATGAAAGGGAGGGGATGGCGAGGAATAGGATGGCATGAGATGAGATAGAAAGAAGAGCTGGGATGCAGAAAAAATACTCAAAACAGGAAAAAAATCTTCTATCATACACATTTGTATTTCAGAATTTGTTTGACTGCTGTGGAAGAAGATAATGTCTAGAACTCTAACGATCTAACGAGGTAAGTTTCGTTCTTCTGCCCTTTCTGATACTGAGCAATGAAGAAGCAAACTATCTGTAAAAGGACGGCTATCTGACTTGAATAGAATTGTCCATGCGGCATTAATTCAAATTACCTTTTAATAGGCACATGTTGCCTTCTCTCTCTGCAAAACAATTAGAGATTTAAATTTTCTCCTCCTTCAATCAATTTGTTTTTTTAAAAAAAGAAAAGAAAAATTTATTCTGGCAACTCTACTCTCCATTGGCGCCCTCTTTTCTTGGCTTCCACGAAGTCTTTAAGGGCATGTTCTCATTAAGACCTTCCAGACAATAGCCCTTTTTTATTTTTTTGAAATTAAAAAATATATATGTGAATAATATCAGGCATGTTTTTGGCACTTCTACTCTTTGAAGCTTACAAATGGAGTTCAAGATAACAAACTGCCAGAGACTGCAGGGAAAACAGATAGCAAACACTGAGTGTGCCAAGCAAGTTGTTTGCCATCAGTCACACTGACATACTGTGCAACACTGAGAGGAACACAACAGCCTCCTGCTGGATGCGTCAAGGGAAAGGGGCAAAGCTTAACCGAACAGTCAGTGGAATATTTGGTTTCACCCTTAAAGACTGATTACAAAACAACTTCTTAGTTTGGATTTCTGGTTGACATTGATTCTTTTGTCCTCAAAGATTCTGGCACATCTGGACAAAGAAGGGCGAACACACTAAGACCAAGGTTGTGATTTCACGTGTCCCATAAGCTAGGCTTGAAACAACAGAAAGAAAACAAATTGCTACCTGGAGTCCCTTCCCATGAGAAAACAGAATTTTTATACTCAAAAAATTTGCAACAAAATTTTAAAAATTTAGTTTAAGGAAATCTATGCACATTCTTTTTCTCTTCTTTGTCAATAAATCTACATATACCAATTAACTTAAAAGGGTTCTGAAAAATTTTTTTTAAAAAGATTAAAGCTATTCTAAGAAAAACTATATGAAAAACTGTCATATTTCATTTTGAGAGGAAAAAAGTACTCATCTCCAAGGATTAGTTAGGTAGTGGTGATACTTATCTTTAAGACCTTGACGATTGGGCTGGAGATACTACATAAGGGTTATTATATTATGAAACCAATAAGACCCACATTTGTTGATTTAATCAGCAATTCAACCCTTGTAGTATAAAGTTCAAGCTTAGGGTGACAATAATACACATACAGAATTTATGTTACGACATGATAAAATAAATTCTAATCAGAATGTAATGGATGTTGCCTGGCTAGAGATTATGAAAATACTCAGCTGACCAGTTTAAAACCAGACAACTAAAAATTCTGTCTAGTTGGGTCATATGCTACAAATTCATCATGCTGAAAATTAAATTTACTACATATTCATCTAAAAATTATTTTTAGAATGTACGATATTCAAGACAATGTGACTTTCCCCTTTCTCTCTCTCTCTTCTTAAAAAAAAAAATAAATCATATGAAAGCAGACCAAGGGTTAAATATTTCTACTTATTACATCAAAATCAGCTTTTTCTTTGTATTTTTATTTTTTTAATCTTTTTTTTTTTTTTTTGAGACAGAGTCTCACTATGTTGCCCTGGGTAGTGCCATGGCATCACAGCTCACAGAAACCTCAAACTTTTGGGTTTAAGCGATTCTATTGCCTCAGACTCCCCCGTAGCTGGGACTATAGGCACCTAAAACAATGCCCAGCTATTTTTCTGTTGCAGTTATCATTGTTGCTTGGCAGGCCCAGGCTGGGTTCAAACCTGCCAGCCTTGGTGTATGTGGCCGATGCTGTAACCATTGTCCTATCCGTGCTGAGCCTCAAAATCAGCTTTTATCAAGAACTTGTACTACTTCTTTATAAATGCATACATTATTTAGCAAATAAATGCACAAAATACTCCACTGCTTGGCAGAGTACCTTTGGGTTTCTGTGTACCTTCTTGTTTCAGACACTTCTCATATCAGGACAGTGTAATAGCCAGAGGTCCTGGTTAGTGTGACCTCCACAGTGACTCTCCATTAGTGTTAGCATTTTTATTGACAGCAGTAAAACCAAAGGTTATGTAACTATCACTCTTGGAAAGAGTAGACTTTTGTTTCAATCATAGTGAGTGTTTGTTTGTTTGTTTTTAAGGAGAAGGAAAGAGAAATTTATTAATTTGCAGGCAAATGAGGAAGCTGGCAGACTCCTATCTCAAAAATACAAGTGTCCTTACTCAAGAAAACCACAGAGCTTTTACAGGTTGTGCTCAATCCTATAATCCCATTTTGGGCTCAGACAATCTTTTCTCCTCTGCTGGGATTCATCCCATCTTCAGCTGAGCTGATCATATATGACCTCTGCCCTAACAATTCCCTTGCAAAAGGCACAGAGTTCAGTTTCTCAATCCATTTCCTTTTTCTTAACTCAGTTCAAGTAGTGGGAGCTGTGTCTACTTGGGGGAGACAGAGACAGAAGTTTCCTAGAGCTAAAAAGGCTCCAGCAGCTGCTGCTGTTGCTCTTTGCTCTCCCACCTTGAAAAGAAGTTGCTCCTCTCTGCCAAGACCCACATCTGTGACCCGGAGCTGCTCCCTGCCTTTTCTAGCAGTTGCATGGTGCCATTTACTGGGCTACCAATGGGTCCACCAAGCAATGCCAAAATTTGTTACCAAAGTTCAGCATTTATCCCCCAAAGCCACATCAGAAAAACAAAGACGAGCAGTTTGGGGAAAAGGAAAGAGAAATTTATTAATTTTCTAGCAAATGAGGAGGCTGGCAGACTCCTGTTTCAAAAATACCAGCGTCCTATCAGAGTGATTTTTATTGACTAATGATACACAGGAAGAATTACTGTTTTACAGCATATGCCTCTACATTAGTGAAGATATTTTGAGCTTTTCTTTATGCCCAAAGGAAACAGCAAGAGAATAAAAGACGTGCTAACAAGAATTCAGAGGATAATCTGAGGATACGATTCTTTTATTTATCCCTTAATACGCTCACCCAGTACAATTTCCTGCCTTTGAACAAGCACACACATGAACATATGTGCACACACAGACACAGAGAAAGTTACGTGCTTCACTTTTACACTGAAACTAGAAATGGTTTTACTCTATGGAAATATCGAAGTATCGTAAGATCCTTTACACAATTCCATGATGGGCTTTTTTTCTATCTTAGTTTTTCTTACACTTAACTTGAGTAAATTGTAACAGGAAATATTTACAACATCCTGACCAAGATGAAGGAAGGGAGGGAGGAGGAGCAGGAGGAAGAAAGAACAAAGAGAAAAGCAAAAGCAAAGTGATGTCCACTTGTAGGATTCACTTAATCATCCTCAAAATTAATTTCATGATACTGACAGAAAAGAAAAAAATTATCCAACTATGTCAAATTTATTATATGTTTTCCCAATTTGCAAATAATTATTTAGTTAAAACAAATTTATAATCCTCACAAATCTACAAACATAGATCATAATATTGGCAAAATAATTCTCTGAAAATATTTGGTATTTTTTTATGATTATTGTGCTATTTTTGAAAACCACTTAAGCACCACAGGAATTAATTTTGTATGTTACAAAATGTTTTCTTCATCTCTAATAAAGGTATTTCTAATTTATAACTACTTTTATAAGACATGATGCCATGAATAAATAGTAATGTATCAAATCAAAACATTATATTATTTAGAGCAAGCTGGGGTAAAGTATTAATTGGACCCCAAATTTTAGCAGCTTACTACAATTAAAATTTGTCTCTCCGTCATAGTGTGTGTGGTTGTGAAGCTTCTTCTTCATGCTATAATTTAGGGACCCACATTTTTTCGGCACTGTGCTCTGCTATGCCCTGCACTAGGTTTCAACATTATTTCCTCAGCTCTTGGTGTATAAGTGAAGCACCATTCTAATGGTCTACCATGTCTTATATAAGTAGCTGTAAATTAGAAATACCTTTATTAGACATGAATAAAAAATTTGTCTTATCTAAAGTAGTTATAAATTAGAAGTCTTCCCTAGAAATTAAATACATCCCTTCCTCTCACATTCCAAAATTATTTACAAGGTCACACCAAGCTTCAAAATTCTACTGGGAACAGCTATCATCCAATATCATGAAAAGGGGCATAAATTTTGGGGGACAGTTAGCTGCCTCTGCCACCATTATGTTCATTTAAGCACAAAAGTATTCAATCAAAAAATGTAATCTGGGGATAAGAAACAAAAAAATTATTAAAAGCCATAAAATCCTCTGGATATATGTGCTACTATATCTATGTGACATAATTATTTTATTTTGATACTCCTTAAATTGTTTAAAACTACTGCTTTGCTTACCAAGGGCATCAATGTATTTATTTTCATATTTGATCAAACAAAAATATTCCCAAAACGTGCAACAATGTGACCCTGATTCATCCAACTCTCTAAGTGTGACTTGAAGAAAATATCTCTATACAGCAAGACAGAAAATACAAATACACATCTGTTTCCTGGCTCTTTTTATTTTTATGTGAAATGTCAATAGATGCTAGGGATCCTAATGGTGTGAATACTGAATTTATTTATCCACTACTTATAAACAAGTTATTTCAATATCTGTATCTCTAGCTGCAACAATTCACTAAAACTCCAGATGATCTTTCCAGTTGATTCATTCAATTCTCTAATAGTACAACACTGTTTACTTGAAATTAGTGAATCCAGGCTAGACATGGTGGCTTTTGCCTGTAATCCCAGCACTTTGGGAGACCAAGGTAGGAAGATCACTTTAGGTCACAAGTTCAAGACCAGCCTGGGCAACATAGAAAATCATCTACAAAAATTAAAAATTAGATGGGCCCAGTAGCTCATACCTGCAGTACTACCCATGCAGAAGGCCAAGGCAGGAGGATCATCTGAGTCCAGGAGTTCAAGGCTGCAGTGAGCTATGATCCCACCACAGTACTCTAGCTTGGGCAACAGAGACTCTGCTTCTGACAATAATAATGATAACAACAAAAGTAATTTCAAAACTAAGTAGATCTTCTTCCTCTTAAAACTTTATGTTCCTCAAATTTCTTGGTAAAAGATATGTGGGTATACTTGATCATTAATCAAGTAGAATTATACTTGGAGCTCATGAGAAAGGTGGCTGCTCCTTGTCAATACAGGAAGGGTATTCTGGGAAACAGAATTACATAATAAGCAAAAAGGAGCAACATAGCTACCTATACTAATCAAAATAGTCCTTCAGGCGTGATTAGTCAAAGAAGGATCACAAAACATTTAAAGAGATTCCACACTTAGGAATTGATGAAAGATGAATAAATTGAACTGATTATAAATGTTAAAAAGCAATAATTCAAGAAGGTAATTTAATGTAAAGTCCAATGATTATGAAAAACAAATCAAAAGAAAGTTGAATTCATAAGAAGAGACTGGTGAAAACATAAAAGAATATGAAAACCAAGTATTCATAAAAAGTAAAAATGTAATTTCTAATAAACTACCAAATTAATATTTCTGAGTCTAAAGTACTATTCTATAAAATAAAGGACACTCAGCTTTCTAGATAAAATAAAGGACATTCCGCTACATTTCAGATGACTGAAGAGTGTTTTTTTAATAAGTCCCAAATATTGCATGGGATATGCTTGTGTGAGAAAGGTCATTTGTTGTTCCTCTGGAGTTCAGCTTTGACAGGTGTCCTGTATTTTTTTTCGCTAGACCTGGAAACCTTCTGTGTTATGCACTGAGGAAGTGAGGATTAGATACCACGCATAACAAAGAGCACAAAGAAACTATAAATTTGTATTATTTTGCTCTTAACAATATATAAATTCCAGATTAAAATTAGATTATTGACTATAAATAACATCACTAAAAACTTATGTAAAATTCTAAAAACCAGAGTCAAGATATTTTCTTATAAATTATATGGAAAAAAGATAGAGAGAAAGTAAAAGTATGAGGGAAAAATTATAGGGTAGGTAAAGATTAGATTATGATACAGGTAAGACTTAGTGCTTTGATGCTGCTGTAGGACCGGAGATGTCACACTCATCACACTCAGGAACAGAATTCGTGCTGCCATTTTCACAGCAAGTGACCCAGTTCAAAAATCCCATTCAGACTGTGTGCTTTCAAGGCCACTCCTAGAGCCAGTTGTCCTAGCATAGGTTCTCTGGAGCCACAGCCTGAGACAGAGGACTGTGTAAAAGGTAATTTATTTGGAAAGTAAGCCCAAGAAGTAGTGTTTAGAATAGGGGCTGTGAAGGAGGGAAGTAGAGAAAGTTAATACAAGATGATCAATGGATCTGACTATCCCTCCAGACAAGTATGTTCTTTTCTGCTAGAACATATGACAAGCCTATGGAATGAATTAATTAGTCATTGACTCCTATATTACTCTTTGCTCAGACTTCCATAACAAAATAACAAAATAGACTAAGGGACTTAAAATAACAGAATTTTATTTTTAGAGGCTAGAAGTTCATGATCAAGGTGCTAGGTGATTCAGTTTCTGTTGAGAACAACTATGTCCCCACTTATGGTGGAAAAGGAGAGAGTTCTGGTTCTGGAGAGAGTTCTCTTACTCTTCTTATAAGGGCATCATCTCTATCAGATAAACTCTAATCTGCTAGGATTATG
The DNA here is from genome assembly GCA_963574575.1 of Galagoides demidoff. Lineage (NCBI taxonomy): Eukaryota > Metazoa > Chordata > Mammalia > Primates > Galagidae > Galagoides > Galagoides demidoff. Next base: position 31,490 of record CAUYQV010078801.1, read on the forward strand.
ACGTCATTCAACCTTTATCACATCCGCACAAGCCTTATTGCCAAATACAGTTACAACAGGGATGAGTGTTTCAACATATGAATTTGGAGCAGGGGGACACATTCAGTCTGTAATGACTCCCAGTGCTGTTGGCTAACAATGCTTCTATGGGTTTAAAGGCCCTACCATCTGTATTGCAAATATATGAGTGCTGGACAGGTTCCCTTTAGCACTAGCCAAGTGTTGATACAGAAAACAAGAAGCAAGCACAGGGCTGAGGTGGGATGCTTTAGGTTACATCTGCAGGAGGCTAGTGGATGCCTGCACCGAGCTGATCGGCACAGCTGTGGCGGGAGTCAAATGTAAGACTGAGACATTTTGAAGTGTTGTACAAAAGGAATCCAAGCACAGACTGTAACCTTCCAGGACCTAGAAGAGAATCAACTAAAAATGTCTCAAAATGGGAAATTATGTGGGGAAGTATGAGAAGAATGAAGAGGAAGATATTTAATTTTAACTTTATATCCTTTGAAGGACACGATTATTTTTAATCACATGAATGTCCCTTTTCATATTTTAAATAATACGATTCTCTTTACATCGTTCCTTCAATGTTTCTTCCATGCTTTAAATACAAAATGTTGGTGAAGTCTTCAGAATCTGAACTGATGTTTCTCTCCCACTTTGTATTTACACCTCTTTTCTTTCTCCCTCCATATGTCAGACATAACCTTTGGCATTTCCTAATGTGTCGTGGGATCTTCTATTTTTTGTACTTTATACATGTGATTTACTCTTATTAGAATATCTTTGTCTTCATTTCCTTTAGCTAATAATAATAATAATATGATTTATGTTTAATATGCAGGGCCAAACACATTTTTTGTGTAATTCCTGCAATTTTTTTTTCAAATAAATTCCAGATAAGGCTTCTCCAAAGCCTTCGCATTTCCATACTTATCTACACTAGATAACTTCTTCTGAAGCCCCATAGAATTCTCTGCATATTTCTCTCAAAAAAAAAAAAAGTACTCTACTTTTTTATAAATATATTCGTGTCTACTTATCACTCTCGCTAGGTTGCAAAGGCTGATCTACATTAGGGTAGAAATTATGCATTACCTTGATGTGCTTAGCACATACCGTGGTGCTAACATCTCGTGTTAACCTTTAAAGTCTCTAACACTTTATCAGTTTCTAATTTTACTGACTAATTTGGAGTCATCTTGACACTAAACAATATTAACTTTTAGTATAACTAGAGTTTAAATTATTTTATTCTCCTCTTTAAGTTTGGGTAGCTGTGTGCTTTAATTTGAGGTGTGTGATTACATTTTCTTTAATGCTTTAGTGAATTTATTTCGATCAGTATTTTTACTCCACTTTTTAAATGTTCTTTGTTCATAGAAGTGTTTTTGGCCCTTCCTATTAAGCTGACTTTGAGAATTTCCTTCTCTAGCTCTCCTTATCCCGTCAGTAGTAATGTATTAAAACTTTGATCACATCCACAGAATACCTAAAATTCATTTGCTTTAAAATCTGTGGAATCTTACTTTATAAGCATTTTTTAACATGTAAAGAACGGCACTGAAATCTCAACAAAGATTCCACTATCCCAGTGGGAATAAGTCTCTATTTCACAAGTTAGAGCTATCTGAGTCAAAATAATTTTCTATATTATATCCCTCGCTAAGTAATTACATTATTTTTTTTTTCACCCTGCTCTGCCAATATTAGAGAAAACACTTGAACTCTGCTGGCTTAACATTACTCTAGGCGTGATACAAGAGAAAATGGAATCATAGTATCGACAGCTCTGTTTAAACCCCCTTCAAAAGAGTTTGGATCAGGTCTCACACTGGGTCTGAAAGCAGATATTTATAAATTGCTTTGAATTATATGACACCTTTCTTCTCCCAAGGAGCTTATTCTGATAGTATTTATTCTGTGGCATTTCAAATAATTGATTTGTTTCGGTGTGCATGTCCAGAGGCCCCAAGGACATGGCCATGTTTTTCACAGACCTAATAAATAAAATTAACTTGGGGCAAAAACCAATGAAGGTAAGCTAATGCAATCGAGGGGGGGGGCAGGAAGACTCAGCGTGTTGTGTGCTGTTCATCTCATGAAATATTTTCTTTTTACGTGCTGCAAAGATATTGAAGATATATAAGTTATCAAATTTTCTATTTCTATTCCTGACCCTGTGCTGACTCAGTAACTAACCATGGACAAGGAGTCAGTAAACATTTTGGAGCTGCAATATACTATTTATTTAGTAGAAATGACATTATTGGCGAGCTGTGTTCTAACAGCATTACCTGCCAGATATTACAGTGACTGATGAGATCATATTGTAAATAAATTAAAATTCCTCAGACAATGAGAATTAGCAAATCATAGCTCCTCTCTTCCTTAATGAACAAAAGAGAACTCCCACCACAGCTCCACTCAGCCCTTACCCTCATGTTAATTGACCCATGACAATTCCTTGGAGCTTCTGATAAAACTTTGCCTCAGGAAAACTTTGTAATATTGCCTTAGTTGAGGCACTAGTGATCAAAGATCTTAGCTAATAGAGTAACAGTGATTGGGAGTCGAAAATGATGTTAACCTCCCTGATGTTCAAGAAGTATATTTCATAAGACATTAACACTAATCCTTGAATTACAATACGCCTATTTCCTATTGTCTGTCCAGAATATAACTATAATGTGAAGTTGTATTTGGTTAAATTATGTCTGTATGAAACCCTATGATCTAAAAAAAAGAATATTTTGTAAATCATGATTTATGTTGTTTCAGAATGAACTATATAGTCTATTTCTATCCTCAAAAAGGTATTTTTTTGTTTTGTTTTAAATAAATGTCAAGATTCCATACATTTTCTAGAAATATATTTCTCAGCATTGTTGTATGCCTAAGATGCTGGTATGTCAGACACAGAGAAGAAAACAGTAAAGGAGTAGAGCATACATGTACACATTTATTTCATATAAATTCATGGTGATGAAATACAATTACTCTATTAACATTAAATGCTATCTAACATTCTTGGTAAAATCTCAGCATGAATGAAAAACCAGAATTTAATGAAAGCCTATTGGGTGTTGTTATGCATTTTTTTTTTTTACTTTTATTTCTTTATTTATTTGAGATGCAGTCTCACTCTGTTGCCCAGACTAGACTCCCATGGCATCAGCCTAGCTCACAGCAAACTTAAACTCCTGGACTCAATGATCTGCTTGCCTCAGCTTCCCGAATAGCTAAGACTACAGGCACCTGCCACAATGCCTGGCTAATTCTTCTATTTTTAAGTAGAGATGGGATCTTGCTCCTGCTCAGGTTGATCTCAAAAAGCCAGAGCTCAAGGCATCCTCCAGCCTCCGCCTCCCAGAGTTGTGAGGATTACAGGTGTGAGCCACCACGCCCAGCCTGTGTGTATGTTTTCAACATAGCTCATTTTCTATTATTGTTTTTTTAAATAAGTTAACAGCTCTATGGGGCTTTGCCCTGGGCTAATAGCTAGGCTCTGATTTCATAGTTCTGGCAAGTCTCTGCCAGTAGAGACAATAGATTTAATGTTGCCTGCCAGTTCAGTTCAGACTTTACCTTTTCTCTTAACTGCTCTGGTGTCCTCAGAATCCCATGGGCCAAAATGAGTCCTGTCTTCTGTTCACAGCTCCCTGTGCCTGAGCTGGTTTCCACACACAGAGAAACTTCTGCACTAATGCTCTTTTGCAAATGTACGGGTTTCTAGGAGCTGTACACATGTATTGGATTCACTTCTTAAAATTTTTCTCTGGCTTCTTAAGAAGATAAAGATTATGTGAGACTTCCAAATTTTTCTACGTTCATTGTTTTATTTTCTTTTAACTACCTTGATTGTAGTGTTCTAGCTGAATGATATGGTGTTAATTATTATGGATTTTTAAGGGGGAATAGTTGTCTTACTTCAATGTTTTTCTCCAGTGATGGTCAAGTTCATACATGTAAACACTAAGTCTGTAGAGAGTTGGATTTAATTAACCTGGACTTGTCTCCTCAAAGAGGTATTACACAGAAAAAGACTTCAAGGTGTTTAAGGTAAACACAGCAGTATTCAGAATAATTGATCACTTAACACTTTCTAAATCTTGACCAAAAATAGACCTCTCAGTAGGTCTAGAATGTATTTAAGAAGTGATGTGTTTTTTACTTCTGCCTCCAGGAATGGTAGGATAACAGAGGTAAGATTTACTGCCTAAACAACTAACAACTACATTTGTGTGTGTATAATATATTATATATAACTACATATATAGGTATATGTGTGTAAAAATAAGAATCAATCATTTTCAGCTGTAAGACAATGACCTCTGGGAGAAGAGGATAAACAAGGTAAGCCCTAAGATTGCTCCATATTCCTACCTAAGGATATTTCCAGGATGCAGTACTGGAAAAGGAAACCCATAGAAAGCCTGTATTTCTTCTTATTTGAGAAGACAAGTACAGAGTTCAGAGAGAGTTCAAAGCATATAGACGTCACAGTGCAGAGTAGCAAAGAGAGACAGTTACCCAAGGGAGAAACCCAGAGGTCTTCTAATGGTTCCCCTCAAAAGTTCGTCATGGACATTAATATAATCAGGACATGTAGAGTGAAAATCACCCTTAAAAAATGGGGCTTTGAGTAGACGACTCAAAAAGGCATTACTTCAAGGACAATTAGAAATGATCAACTAGTTTCCAAGTAACTTACTGCTTTCCCGAATACAATCCAAAAAATATTAAAAGGAATGCAAATACTCTAGTACATCAAATATAAAATTCCAACCCAATAAAAAACCCAGGCATGCAAAGAGAAAAAAAGTAAAAATCAATCAATACAAATGGAGAAATGACAGACACGATGGAGTTAGGAGTCAAGAAAGTTAAAGCAGTTGTTATAAATATGTTCTTATCTGTAAAAGTAGATGAAAGCAGGCAGTGATAAGGGGAAACATGGGGGAATAAAGGATCAAAATCAAATTACTAAAGAATATAAACAAAAATTCACATTCTTTAGGAATGCTATCAAACATTTCCCAAAATAGCCTATATATTATGAGTATGAAACAGTCTCGATAAATGCAAGAGGTTTTTAAAACATGCAGAGTACGTGGTCTAGCCACAATTAAATTAAATCAGAAATCAAAACCAGAAAAATATTTAAAATCCATAAATATTCTGAAACAAAACAACACACGGAAACAATTGATAGGTCAAAGGAGAAATTTAAAAAAAAATAGAAAATGTGAACTAAATAAAAATGATATCAAAATATGTCGAAATTTGTGGGGTGCAACTAAAGCAACATTTAGAGGGATATTTCTAGCTTTAAGGGCATACATAAGAAAAGCAAAAGGATCTGAAATAAGCAATTACAAAAGAACAACAAATTATATCCAAAGTAAGCAAAAGAAAGAAAATAATAAAGAGAAAAGCACAGATCAATTAAAGAGTAAGTTATATATAGGAGGCATGTCTGGAAAGTATCCATATAATACCAAAAAATAGAGATATATACGGCTGGATACTCTCTGGACAGTTCTCATAACATACACATACATACATATGTAAAGGGAGAGTGAGAAACAGAAGTAGAAAGAAGCATTAAAAAATAGAGGGGATCAGTTAAAATAAAAGAGGGTTCTAAGAGAAAATCAATAAAACTGACGAACTTCCAAGAAGAAAAAAGAAGTGAATATGTGCATTAGTAGCATTATAAATGAGAGAAGGAAGGTCACTAGAGACGGTTCAGACATTGAAAGTATAATAAAGGAATAATAATTGTATGGGAATAATTTTAACAACTTAAATGAAATGAAATGAAAAAATTAACTACCAAAGCCCCCTTCAAGAAGAAACAGATACATTTGAATAGCCCTCTATATACTTTAAAAACTGAATTTATACTTAACAACTTTCTCAAGAGGTAAACTCCAATCATATACTTCAGTGGTGAATTCTATCAAACATCTATGGAAATATGACACCCATTCATATTTCAGTTCATTTTTATCCTGATACAAAAACCAAAGAGATTGGCAAAGAAACGAATACACTATATATGAGGACGCTCGTAAAGATGCATCCAAAATTGTTAGCCTAATTTTAGAAAATGGAGTTTAACAATACTAAAAATGATAATATGACTAAATGGGGTTTATGTCAAAAATGAATTTTCTACCTAGCATTTTAAAAATTAAACAGTGTAAATGTATCATAATACAGACTTGAATAGAAAATCATATGATATGCTCAATAGAAGTTAAAAAGCATTTTGCAAAATTCAGCTTCAGTTCATGATTTAAAAATCGGTAAACTAAGAATACAAGTTGTAGTAAGCTGAATAATTGCTCTTAATCACAAAATCCATGAACATTACCTTGAATGGCAAGAGACTTTGTGTATATGATAAAGTTAATGATACTGAAATAAGTGGATTATGCTGGGTTATCCAGGTGAGTCCCAAAGTAGCCATAAGTGTCTTTATATGAAGGGAGGCGGGTAAAATCAAAGTCAGAAGGCATTGGCCAGATGCTGTGGCTCATGCCTTAATCCTAGCACTCTGGGAGGCCAAGGTGGGTAGATTGTCTGAGCTTAGGAGTTCAAGACCAGACTGAGCAACAGTGAGACCCCATCTCTAAAAGTAGTTGGGCGTTGTGGCAGGAAGCTGAAGTCCCAGTTACTTGAGAAGTTGAGGCAAGAGAATCACTTGAGTCCAAGAGTTTGAAGTTGTTATGAGCTGTGATGCCACAGCACTCTATCCAGAGTGATGAAGTGAGACTCTGTCTCAAAAATAAATAAGTAAATAAATAAATAAAAAGCCAGAAGTCATATGGTCATCATGTAGCAGGATTTGAATATGGAGGAAATAACCCTGAGCCAAGGACCACAGGATATGCCAATCCAGAAGCAAGAAAAGTTCAGAAATGGATTCTCCTCTTTGAGTCTCTGAGAGAGAATAAGACCCTGCTGACACCTTGGTTTGGGCCCAGTGGAGCTGATTTCAGACCTCTGGCCTCCAGAACTGTAAGAGACTAGCTTTGCACTGTGTTAAGCCACCAAATGTGTGGTAATTCGTTATAGCCCTCATAGGAAACTAATACAGAAAGGAACTTCCTCGACCTGGTAAAAGACATCTAAAAAAATCAACAGTTAACGTCATAATCACTAAAGAGTGATGCTTTCACTCTAGATTGGAAACACTGATGGGAATCACAGATGTCGAGTCACCCCACTTCTCTGCAACATTACACTGTCAACGCTAGTCAATTCGATAAAGGAAAAAAAATTAAAAGTATAGTGATGAAGTAGTACTATTTGTAGAAGAAAAGCAGGTTTAGGTAGAAAATTCTTCAAAATCTTTTTAAAAGTTGCTAGAATTAATGTGTGAATTCAAGAAAATTACATGACTCAGTATCGATATAAAAAAATTAATATTAATACAGTAGTAAAAAAACAGAAAATGAAATGAAAAAAATTCATTTACAAGAACATCAAAAATACTAAACACTTGTGAATAGAAACTGACAAAAATTGTGGAAGTTTTATACAATAAAATGTATAAAATATTGTCTATAGAAATAAGGAAGACAAATAAATCAAGAAAAATAGCACAGGGTCAGCGCCCGTGGCTCAGTGGGTAGGTGTTAGCCACATTCACCCAGGCTAGTAGGTATAAACCCAGACCAGACCAGCTAAAACAACAAGGACAACTGCAACCAAAAAAATAGACAGGCGTTGTGGCAGATGCCTGTAGTCCTAGCTACTTGGGAGGCTGAGGCAAGAGAATCTCTTAAGCCTAAGAGTTTGATGTTGCTGTGAGCTGTGACATCATAGCACTTTATGGAGGGTGACAAAGTGAGACTCTGTCTCAAAAAAAGAAAAAAAAAGAAAGAAAGAAGAGAAAAATAGCACATTCAGTAATCAAAATATCCAATATTGTTAAATTACAATTTCTTTCCAGCTTGAGTAGAGCTGGCAAACTTTTTCTCTAAAAAAACAGATGGTAAATATTTCAGGCTTTGTAGGCTACATATGGTGTCTATTGCATTTTCTTTGAGATTTTTTTGTTTGGTTGGTTTTGTTTATTATAACCCTTTAAGAAAGGTCACAACTATTCTTAGCTTGCGGGCCATACAGATTATGGGTTTGATTTGACATGTAGGCTGTATATTGCAAACTCTCGCTATACAGCTGTCCGTTGGTATACACAGGGATTGGTTCAAAGTTCCCCTACTATACCAAAATCCATGAATATCAAATCCCCAATATCAGATCCCCAGTTGGCCCTGCAATAGGAAAAATTGGTCCTCTCCTTTGAAAAAGAATCCACATATAAATGGACCTGAGCAATTCCAACCTATGTTTTTCAAGGATCAACTGTAGATTCAATGAATTCAAATAAAAATCCCAGCAGGCTTTTATGGAAATTTATATAAAAACACAGAGGACCTAACATAGCTAATGATTAAAAAAGAGCAAAAGTTAAAAGACTGATACTTCTCAGCTTAAAGATTTATTTTAAACCCCCACTTAGTCCAGTTATTATTAGATCCGTATAAAGCCAATAACAATATTTACATCAATGGAACTAGAGAGAAAGTCCCCCCCACCACAAAAGAAAAAAGCACCCATGCATATAGGATCAATTCATTTTGACAAAGATACTAAGCAAATTCCATAAGGAAAAGATAATCTTTCAACAGATGGTGCTAAGACAGTCAATGTCCTTTTAGAGGAGGGGGGAAGGGGAGAGATGTCAGCCCCTGCCTCAGAACAAACACGTAGGAGTGAATCTCGGCTCAGGCAGAGATTTCTAAACAGAACACAAAGATTATGTATGACCTGTTAAAAATATCCCAGCCTAGATAACATAGCAAGACCCAGTCTCTAAAAAAATCAAGTAATAATAGAGATAAGAACAATTAGCTGGATGTAATAGTGGCTATCGTTTTAGCCACTCAGGAGTCTGAGGCAGAAGGATCACTTGAGCGAGCCCAGGAGTGTTACCTCAATAAAGCGATGCAAAAACAGTACTTGCTCTTAGATAAAATTTTCATAACCACAATTTCTCCAACAGAGATCTTGTTCTTGAAGTGTTGCTTATGAAGGAAAAAATAATTATAGTGACATTCAGCCTTTCTACCAGGATTGCTCTCCGAGGAGTGACAGCCTCATCATTGACAGAGCTTGTTAGAAAGGTTGAATCTCTTCACCAGCCTCACCACCACCCTGGAGCTTCCGATTAGGTTCTGCATTTTGAAAAGGTCTCCAGGTGATTTACATGCATATTAAAGTTTGAGAAATACTCCTCTACAAACAGCAGCGTTGGCTCAAGTGAAAGGTAAAAATCAATACAAAAAATGTCTCATCAGCTATGTAATTTACAAGACTCAGGTGTCATGTTCTGAGTATTAACTAGATAATTCTAATACACCCTTTGATTGTGAATCACAGCCTCATGTCATTGTGTATTTTTTTACTGGTATCGCCACCATTTTTCACACACTTTTTTTTTTCTTCTAATGCTCCCTTCTGTAATCTCTACTTACTTAAAGCACAAATGTTCATTTTTTCATACGTAATGTAAAATGGATCAAATTGGGCTTCCCTGCCTCCCTTCCTACCAATGGTCCCTGTATGCGCTGGCAAAGGGAGACAAAGGGTGGTTTCAGAGCGTTAGTCACCTGACGTGTTGAATCAAAATCTCCAAAATCAGCATCAGGAATTAGTGACAAAATAAATGAAAAGAAAAACAGCCAACTATGTAGACTACTACCACTTAATTCTATTTCAGTAAACATTCAGTAAAATCCAAGTCCAACTCAAAGAAATGAGATAGAAATAAAGATTTGAAGAGAAATTTGTAACTCAATGAAAGTACATGGAAAAAAAAAAAAGGCACCTACCAAGAAAAACATGACCTTATCGTGTATAATTTTTATAGACATTACTGTATTTTCACATTCATTATATCATTCAATATTTTTTATGAGTCTGTGAGAGATGCAGTCAAATATTACCATTATTTTCCAGACAGCCATGTAATTTATTTAGCATCACACAGCCAGGGATTCAAATCCAGTTGCCTCACCATCTCACAGAGTGTTTTCTGTACCAATCCATCTTGCGTATATGAAAGACCTCAAAACAACACTGAGCATCTCTTAAGTTTCACATACAACTGGCTCAGGGTTCAGTTAAACACTTAAAAAAAAAAAAGTATTTGTTCCTATTATGAGTCAAAATCTGAAAGAATTTGACAATAAAATTAAAATTGCTTTTGAGTTAAAAACGCATATAAATACGACTTCATCTCCAAGACTTATATTACCTTTTTGGCTAAAATGTAATAGCAGGCAGGGTTAAATTTCATTTGATTAAAGAAGAAAAAAAGCAACTTCTGGGTAGGAAGATTTTTTTTTTTTAATCTGAATAGGGTTCCAAATGTCGTATTTTAAAAGGCACTGCTTTCAGAATTTTTTCTACTAAACCAAGAAAATCTTCCCCCTCTTTAGGTAAATTTACTGTATTTTTCCTACCTTTTATCCTGGGGTCAGCCATTATTTGTATCCTTTTTCTTTCCTTAAATGGCTGTTTTCTTTGATTTCTTATTAAAGGGCTTGACAGAAATAGATAAAAATGACAAAGTGACACCTAAGAAAGAACATTTCTGCTCCTGGGAATCATAGCATTTCAAATTTAAACTTGGAAATGTATCTGAAGCAAGCCAAAACGAGCCCAGAGCGAGCCCAGTGACAAATGCCCCTTTCTTTTTGAGGGGAGGGAGGATTGTTTGGTTTTGTTTTGTTTTACATTTGGTCAGCTGGCACACTGCACAGTAACTTGAGGTCTTTTTTCCCCCTTTCTCATTTCAGTTGCTTTTAGATGTGTACTAAATTAGCTTTTCTTTAAGTCTTCAAGAAAGCTGGCTCCGATTCCCCAAACAGAACAATAGTGCCTCATGGGTGAGAGTGCCAGCTACATATATTATCTGTCCTATTCCCAGCAGGAACATTCTAGTGCCTGCTTAGAAAAATTAGTCACATAGATTTTCAGATTGAAGAGTAGGTGGCTAGCTTTAGTTGTCATCCTTAATTTGCGAGAGAATTGAACTGTTTTCTCAAATCTTCTATTTACCCTTGTTAGACTTTGGTTACGGCCTTTCCTTCACGGTAGTCAAGAATGAGCCCATCTTCCGAAGGATCCAAGAACGAGGGACACATTTAGACTGTTAATGCTGCTTAATTGGCCCCATTCCATTTCAGTTAATTACATTCTGCTCCTCAAAAATATCTCTTTGCATTTTCATTTGGTGATGAAGAAGATTGTTTTTCAACCTCCTCTTCTGAGCTCAACCCTCAAAAGCCCAGCATGGATCCATCTAAGGTTGCCTAAGGAAAAATTCCCTCAGTGTGGGAGAATCCAAAAAAACACTCCTTCCCACCCCTCCCCACACTGACGCCAAAATCAGCACTGAAAGAAAAATATATGATGATCTCCCCGCAGAAGTTTTCCCTTTGCTTTCAAAAAGATGCTTCTATACCAAGGGACGGTGATGACATACTTGAGGATCTATACCAAATACCATCCAAGAGAGTCATGAATTCCCTGGAAACATATTGTCTGTTTCTTTTTTGAACATGAAAGCATTGCAAAGTAATCCTAAAAAAGTCAAATTCCTGCAGTTTCGAACTACTTTGATGCTACACGCTGCGTGCTCCAAATGTGGCCAGCGCGCCTAAGACATTCGGTGAAATATATATAATACATCTTACCACAATCTTGTTTTGCTACACTGTTTATAACAAGCACTCTTCGCTTTTATTTCAATTATGTGAAACAATGTGACATTTGTCCTTGTTATTGTAGCTATATTTCAGAAGTTTCTAAAACACTTGTCTCGGCAAGATTTTCTTGATGTTAAAGACACAGGAAATTTGCTTTAGGCTCTGCTGACTTGGCATTGACACATTTTTTTCATCTGATGAAGTATTTTGTTTCCCTTAAAACCAAATGATGTAATGCAACTAAAACACTATAGAATTATACTAATTATGATCTAAAGTGACAGACTCAGATGGAATCATGCTTTACGTCTCTTCTTGTGGTATATATAGTCATTATCTGTCAAGCATTCACATGTAGACTGAGAATTTTTACACTGCCAAAACTTCAAACTAACCCCTTTAAAAAAAAAAAAAAAAAAAAAACTTCAACTTCAAAAGGCTTACAAGTTCAATTTGGACAGCACCACCAGGAAGTGATCCATGAACAAATTCATTTTGCTAGTCTTTGTGACTAGAAAGTTCTCATGGCTGAGCTTTGTTCTTTTCTTTTCTCTCTCTCCCCCCTCCCCCCCGCAGCCTATTTATGATTCATAGGCTAAAATAGGATTGCAAAAGCTTTACTGTTAGTGTCATACTTTCATAGGGCCCATTACAAGTTTCATATAAATGTAAAAAGTGTATTAGTTTCTGTCTCATAAATGGCTTTAAAAGAAAGGGATAAATCATAATAGAAGGAGAGTTTTTTTCCCAGACATCGGTCACGATAAGGTCTTAGTTTTAGGTAATAAAGGAGAGAGAAAACATTGTTAAATCTCCCAATTTTCAGCTAACATTAAGCTTTCTTATACAGAAAAAAGTTGCAAAAAAATTATTACTAAAGTGCAATGAGGTGATGGAAGAATGATAGCTAAGTTTTTACCTAGAAAAAAAAAGTAGAAGATAATCTATTTTTGGAAAAAGCCCTACTTATATGTGAATCATATAGATTACTCTTAGAAGATAGTAGCCTGATAAAGAAGGTTATTTAATAAAAAGACCACATCAGTGCTCACTTCAGCAGCACAAATAGTAAAAACAAACAACCCACCCACACAGTTTTTCCTCTGTACCAAAACATACACCTTTGTCATTAGCATCTCTGAATTCCATGCCCAAGGAATAAAAGACAACTGTGTCGGTGAATTCTTAGAAGGGAAGCCACAGTGAATAAATAATGAGCTTATTTTTATTTAAGGATGAATAATTTCCACATCTTTATCTTAAAATGTGAATACTTTCAGAAAATAGAGCTAAAATAAGAAAAAAACTTAAAGTAGATAGAATATGCCTCAAAATATTGGAGTTATATGACACTCTGATATTTGAAGGATTTAACTAAAGTTAATAAAGATGTTTAAAAAAAATTTCAAAGTATGCAGTAAATTTGTGTAATCCATTACTGTAAGAAGCTGAAAACATTCTGTGCTGTGGATGGGTGCTAAGAATTACATTAAATACACACTACAAACAACAGAGAGAAGGTAAGCAATACAGTATTCAGTTGTAGTCTGGATTCTTACATATTACAAGTATCTTATTTTATTGCACTTTTCTTTATTGTACTTTACACATACTGATTTTTGTTTTGTTTTGTTTTTTGATTTTCAATTTTTTTTGAGGGGGGGGGTTGGCTTCATTTTAAGACAGAGTCTTGCGTGTTTGCCTGGGCTACAGTTCAGTGGCATCATCACAGCTCACTGAAATCTCAAACTACCAGGCAAACACAATCCTCCTGCCTCAGCCTCCTGAGTGCACATCACTGCACTTGGCTATTTTTTCTATTTTTTTGTACAGATGGGGTTCTCACTTTGCTCAGGCTCGTCTTGAACATCTTTCCTCAAGCAATCCTTTTGCCTTAACCTCCCAAAATGTTAGGATTATAGGCATGAACCCACATGCCTCACTGATAACAGGGGTTTTTTTTGTTTTGTTTTGTTTTAAATTGAGGGTGTGTGTCAACCCTCGCCCAGCAAGTTTAGTTAGTAGCACCCTTTCCCAGTAACATGTACTTACTTCATGTCTCTGTGTCACATTTTGGTAATTCTCTGAAAACTTTAAACCTTTTCACTATTATTATATTTGTTACAGTATTTTGTGATCAGCATTCTTGATCACAGAACTGTTGTAACTGTTTTGAGGGGCACCATAAACTACACCCACATAAGATGCTGAACTTGATGGACAACGTTATGTGTGTTGATTGCTCCGCCATCCAGTGCTTGCACTCTCTCCCTCTCCTCTGCGGATGCCCCCTTATTCTCTGAGACCCAACAATAAAATTAGGCCAACTAATCACCTTACAACAGTTTCCAAGTATTGAATGAAAGAAAAATTGCATGTGTCTCACTTTAAATAAAAAACTAGAAATAAGTCCTTCATGTTCACATGGATGGAGCTGGAGAATGTTCTTCTGAGCAAAGTATCACAAGCATGGAGGAAAAAGTATCCAATGTACACACCCCTATTATGAATCTAATTTATACCTTTTATATGAAAGCTACAACCAAATAGCCTAAGAGTGTGGGGAGGGGGGAGGGAGAAGGGAGGGGGGAATAGGTGGAGGGAGGGGGATTGGAGGGACCATTTTTGAGGTCTATCTTACAGGGGTACAAGTGAAACTCTCTAAGAGTAGAATCAGAACGTTTTCAAACTATAACAGAGAAAATGACATGAAGGCTGTGTTGATCAGTTTGATGGAAGTGTTTCAGATTGCATGTGAAAACTCCACATTGTACCCCAGAAGGGCATTAATGTACATAGTTACCATTCAATAAAAAATAAAAAAAAATAAATAGTCTAAAAGAAAAGAAATAGCTTAAATTAAAGACATGTACTATTTATCAGAAGACAATGTCTTGGCTGTGAAGTTCTCCTGCTAGTGCAGTTTGATAAGGATCTCTCATGGGTCTGCAGGTCAACTATGTAACATGGCTGATATTGGCTTTCTCATAAAACTGGGACCTCATTTCAAGGTCCTGGTGTGAATAAGCTCTCATGATCCCCAGAAAGGCAGCCCAGTTTCTTATGGAAGAAACATGGGTCCTATAAGGAGAGATGTCTGAGGTCTCCATCATCTGCTATATTCCATTCACTACATCAAAGTACAGAGCTAATCTAGATTAAAGGAATGGAAAATTGTCTCTTAAGTATTAATGAGAGGAGCTATAAATTCACATTATAAGGGCATAAAAACCAAGAATAACAGAAATTTGACCAATTTTAATTGCAGTTTACCACAAGAATATTCCATTAAAATAGGACTCCAAAGATTTGAGCATTATCCAAAATTTAAATACTACATTTGGCAAAAAGTCTGAATAGTGACGAAGCTGGCTTTCAAATGGAGGACTGGGGCGGAGCCAAGATGGTGGACTGCAGCCAGCCTTTTACAGAAGCTCCCGTCCAGAAGGAGGCTTAAAGGACAGAAGTTTAGCAAGGGATCTGATGCTTTGGAGCGGAGCCAAGAGAGAAGATTGAAGAGCACACTTCAACCTTCCTGAGGTGAGTTGCGACCCCAAAAATACAACCAAAAGGCACAAAATCCACCACTAAGTGGACGGGAGTCCCCTGCCCCACAACAAGGACTTGCAGTTTACACCATGCAAACAAGGGAGCCTAGTTCAAACTTCCTCCCACTCTATCCCATGGGAAAGACCCCCTAAAAACTGGATCTCCTACCCTGCTGGCATGCCACAGCACCCTCTGGCCAGGCATAAAACTGTAAAACTGTATAAAACTGTATATATTCCCACCTGCAACATTGAACTCTGAGGAGTCCACACCCACCCATTCTGAGGTCTGGAGCTTTGTTACCTATGGAGTCCAGATTGGTGGGCATCTCCTTGAGAGAAGTCGAGGGGGAAAGGGCTGATGCTTCTCTGTGCTGACTGTGGCACAGGCAAGAGGAGAGGAGAGGACTTGCAGAGGAATCTATCCAGACAGATGCATGCAAGACCCCCCTGCCGAACTCAGATTTCTGGCTGATTTTGCCAGTCATAATCCCCAGGAGCAGTTGCCTACTTGAGTGAATAGGGTTACAGACCTGGGGATTACGAGTGACTGGGTGCAAGGTGGGGAAGGAGATATTAATCTTCCCAGACTAACCCATTTGCTGGGTGGGTTCCTTTGTCCTCACGAAGCACTGGAGCAAGTTATATCTGCGAGCGGATCCCTCTTATCTAGCTGCCAGAGACATTTGAACTCTTCCACCTGAAACTGATGTTGACTGGGACAACTAATTTGGACCCTTTAAACCAGGCAGACCACCCAGGGACTATTCAAAGGGGCACCCTGGGTGTATGGTTGAGGGGAGGTTTGAACTGTATAAAACTGTACATATTCCCCACCTGGAACATTGAACTCTGAGGAGTTCCCACTCACCCACTGCGAGGTCTGGAGGTTTGGAGTCCAGATTCTTGGGAATCTCCTTGAGAGAGCTGAAGGGAAAGAGGGTTGGTGCTGCTCTGTGCTGACTGTGGCCCAGGCGAGAGGAGAGAAGAACTGGCTTGGAGGAAGCCAGTGCAACAACATGGCATCCTGAGCTGCGAACTGAAGCATTTCCAGGATGGTCTCTCTGGGCAACCAGAGATTCCGGACAGCAGCCACAGGCAGAACATAAGTAAAGAGGTGATTAACACCAGCCCTCAGGGTATAATACAGCTGAGACAAAGGCAGTGGGTGGGAAGAGGCTAGAATAGACACCTGAGTGTGAACTGCTATTTGTCAGCTGCCCAGAGCTGAATGAAGCCTCTGATTTTCAGAGGAATCCAAGATGGACAGAAGCACACAAGGCCCCCTGCCAAACTCAGATTTCTGGCTGATTTTGCCACTTGTAAACCCTGGGAGCAGTTGCCTACTGGAGTGAATAGGGTCACAGACCTGGGGGATTATGAGTGGCTGGGTGCAAGGTGGGGAAGGAGGTATTAAACTTCCCAGACTAACCCATCTGCTGGGTGGGTCCCTTTACCATCAGGGAGCACTGGAGCAAGTTATATCGGAGCTGCAAGCGGACCCATTTTATCTAGCTGCCAGAAAAGCTACTGCTGCCATTCTCCCAACCCTGGCTGCTCCAGCGGGGCTGGACTGGACTGATCTAGCCACTACAATTCCCCTGTTCCACCAGTTGCCCCAGAGGGGCTGAACTAGGACTGATCTGGCTGCTGCCAGTCTCCTGCCCCACAGTTGTCCTTGCAGGCCAAACAAGGTCTAATCCAGCTATGCACACTTCTGTGCAGCTGATGTTTTTCCAGTGCACCCTGGTTGTGTCAGCACCCGAGAACTGGGAGAAGACAACAGACACACTCTGCCTGTCTCTCTGGGCAACCAGAAGAAGCCACCAACTGAACAGTTCTGATAAGGCCTCCAAACAAGGTCAACTCAGCATGGGGCAGAATCAGCAGAAAAACCCTGACAACTCAAATAACCAGAGTAGATCAACTCCCCCAAGAAAAAATGGGGCAGATGCAATTGAAGACACCATCCACAAGAAAATGCCTAAGATGTCAGAAATCAAGTTTAGAATGTAGATAGGAAATAAGATTAGCAGAATGGGGAAAAAAAGGAATTAGAAGTTCAAGAAATTATTTGAAAGATTACTCAAGAAATTATACAAAAGATGTCTCAAAAACTCAACAATTTCAACGATAAAATGATCAAAGATTTTGAAACATTGAGCCAAGAGGTTGCAGCCCTCAAGGATCTGAAAGATACGGTGGAATCACTCCGTAACAGAGTGGAACACGCAGAAGAAAGGATCTCTGATTTTGAAGACAAAGCTTTTGAAGAAACTGAGGAGCACAAAGATCAAAAGAAATGGAGAGCAAACTGGATCTCACTCTCAGAGAGCTCTCAGATAATTCAAAGAAAACTAATATTTGCCTCATAGAAATCCCTGAAGGTGAGGAAGTTGCATCAAAAAACACAGAGGCTCTTCTTCATGAAATTATGAAAGAGAACTTTCCAGACATGCCAAGAGATTCTGAAATTCAGATAGGAGATAGTTTCAGAACCCCAGCACAACTCAACCCAAACAAGATGTCCTCCAGGCACATCATAATTAACTTCACCAAAATTAAAATGAAAGAGAAAATTCTGAAAGCAGTCAGATATAAAAAAGCCATAACCTACAAGGGGAAGAGTACTAGGATGACTGTACATATCTCGGAAGAAAACTTTCAGGCTAGAAGAGGATGGTCAATCACCTAAAACAAAATAACTTTCAACCCAAGATGCTGTATCCGGCTAAACTGAGTTTCATCTATGATGGAGAAATTAAATACTTTAATGACATTCACA